>OMNS01072961.1:0-19536 GCA_900303225.1 Laemonema laureysi
TGTCCTGTTTGATTTTAGGTATATAGACTCCATGGTCCACTTTGTCAGTATTCGTCACCCTACGGCCATTCTGGATGACCTCCACGGAAAAGTTCTTAATGATGCCTATCAGATCAGCAAGTCCACTGTCACCGAGTCTGTGAGTAAATTATACAAACATTTTCCAATAAATACCAGCTTATTAGACTATTAAGGTTGTAGAAGTAATTACATAAAATAATTGTAAAGCCATTAATTTTCTGTGAGACAATTAGGGCTCGGAGTAGAGCCGCTGCTCCTTTGCGTTGAAAGGAGTCAGTTGAGGTGGTTCAGGCATCTAGTCAGGATGCCTCCTGGGCGCCTCCCTAGGGGGGTGTTCCAGGCATGTCATATGGGGAGGAGGCCCCGGGGCAGACCAAGGACCAGGTGCTGTGATTACATCTCACTGGCCCTGGAACGCCTTGGGATCCCCAAGTCAGAGTTGGTGGATGCGGCTCGGGAAAGGGAAGTCTGGGGCCCTCTGCTGGAACAGCTGCCTCCGTGACCCGGCCTCGGATAAGAGGATGAAGATGAGATGAATTGGGGCTGGCCTGAATACCATTTTACATGCTTTGGATACTTGTTGGTGTTCATGAATACAGTTTTTCAAAAACACTAACAGGTTTTCACGATAGGCAACTTACATATTTTAAATTATTCATATTTGGCATTTAACATGTTTCTTATCCATTCATTTAAAATGTTCCCCAACAGCTAATTTCCCGCATCTTTTCCTATCTTCAGCAGTCAGGTGGAAAGTTTTGAGGCACGGTTGTGAGAATGATGTGACTGCGTGCACATTTCTAATGATAACTGAAATGGGCTCAGCATGTCTACTCATATCCACGAATGAACCAATACTCTGAATTAATTAAATTAATTTCATTATTTGGGTCAGCCCACAATGATCTGCTGCTCTGCCCTAATCGCACTATTATTTTCAACTGTGACCCCCTCTACCTAATTTCAGCACAGATATTTGTTAAATGATACAGATTGTATATTATAAATATAATTTGGTTTATGTAAATACAATTAATAAATGATCTCAACCTGCACAGAGCCAAACAGCCAAGCAGGAGCACAAGCTGTCGAAGACTGAGGGAACCACCACAGGCTCCTTAAACATCTCCCATGGCCAGACAGACTTGTCTGTCAAACCAGACAATGTGAAAATTAAGGGCCTGCAAGCTAACGTCTCTATTCCCAAGGTAAGACCATGTCAAATTGTGGAACATGCTCTTTTATCATGAATTATTTTTGAATGAATTAAATTCATGTAATGTTGTTTATGTCTAACTTGTATACTGCTGTCTTGGTCCCTTTCTGGATGATTATGCATTCAGAGGCAGTGAATGATAATTGTGGACGTGTAGGTCCAGTGTGTACATGACTTTAGGTAGATGGGATGGAATGATTCTCCCAGACATGTGGCCATTAGCCTTCTCCACACCTACAAAGCAGACGTAAACTGGGTTGGCAAACTCCCAAGCTATCTATGAAAGGGTAAAGTGCTGATCCACTGTTTCACGGCCAGGACGAAATCTGCATTGTTCCTCCTCAATCACACGGCACAGTGATTTTAGTTTTATGTTCCATATACACTCAATAGTGTGTTGAACTAAACAGATGGCTTATTTCAGAATAGATGTGTTTTGATGACAGAACATTTACATTTCAGCCTTGAATAGGCAACAGCGACACTTACTTACATTGGAGTAGGCCTACGTAGGGACCGCCAGCAAGTGCTCTCTACAGTGGAGTATGTCCATGACCATTGGCAAGTGCAAGAAGCAGAAACGGCTACAAATTGCTATAATTTGATTTTAATTACTGAAAGAAAAACATATAAAACAACCTGAGGAACTGTCTTTAACATTAACAGTTAATAAATGACCAAATAATGATGACGTAATATATAAATGACCTACTGGCCTACTGAGTGAAGTAAATCTTCCCATTTTCTTTCATTGTCAATAGCTCAGGCTATATATATTACATTTTCATGAAATTACTTTCACTTCCACAAGTAGATATCAGATATAAAGCTTGGGGACCACTGGTCACCTGCAATTTGTTGGAAATAGTTTTTGTATGTTCATCTTAAACACTTCTTACAGGTGTTGTTTTTCACAAATGTGGTATTATTGTTAAAAAATGAAATGAAAATGCTTTTGGTTCAAATACATTTTTGAGACGCATTTAGTTGGTTAGGTTGCCACTGAATGGGCTCACATTTTTCATTATAAAATAAATGGGAATCTAGTTTTGTGCACTAGATTGATCCATTCGGCATCAATTTTTGCCCCCTGGCGCGCTGCGAGTCCATCCACCACAGTCTCTAAAAATGATGTGGGAAACACTGTAATCCATTCCTCTTGGAAGATGGAACTACTGAACTGATTTTGGATTGGTCTGCCAGTCCAAAAGTACTGTCTGGGAGGTCTAATTGAGGCTGTATAATCATGTCAACCAAAACAGCCCAACAACCAATAGCCTTCCACATCTTATTCATTATTAAAGTCAGTACTAAATGTTCTGCATTTAGGGAGGAAGTAGATGTTCTTTCGGAGGTGCAAATCACCACCAAACCCTCTATGTGTTTGGCCTTACCAGGTCTGTCTGTCAGTTTTCCTGCCACCTGATCCAGCTTAGTACGGGATGGTGATTGGCTGATGGCTCTGCTCCCCTTTTCACCTGAGGGACACTCAGGTGCCCTCAGGTCAGGTCTAGTCGACCTCTGGCCCAAGGTATGCCCTCTGGTAGGCAGAGTGTTTTTCAAGGCCCCTCCCACCTTCTCCAAAGAGGGCTGAACTGCTGTACTACATTATGCAAGAATGTTCCTCTGCGCAACTCAAATACACATGGAGGTGATCATCTCATCCACAAAACAAACTCTGCTTATAACGGCAGCCAGCTTGGAAGCGAGTATCCCCATTTCCACTTGACGCTGCTCACCTTGGGCAATTCCTTTTTTGGGGTTTTGGTTCTTGAGAGGATGTGCATGTGCTGATGTGCGCTGTGCATGGAGATGAGCCCATGATCTCCCCGGCCACCAGGCACTCTGCCTGGCTCTAGGGGTATGCCTTGGTGACCCTGATCCAGACGATGTAAACTGTTAATCTGGAACAAAGTCCACTGCTTGAGTGTTTCAATAAAGGGCTGGGACCAATAAGCAGCGAGTGTGCTGTTGGAAATGCCCAATGGACAATCATCCTCTGGAAGATGTAAAAACGTAGCTCCAACCAATGGGTTTGAGTCTGAATTTTCTGAAAGTCTGAAAGTTTTGTGTGAAATGAGAAAATGTATTTATTTACAAGAAAATATAAAAATGTAATGATGCCACTTATACTCACTAAGGGAAGGGTCATCCTTGGTCATGCCTGGCTTTATTTGTATTTGCACTCGACCTACTCAACCTACATACGTCCATCAATAAACTAACAAGAGGTTCTACTTATTTATAATCATCCAACATTCACTGACTTGTATTAAGTGCTATTTACCTTCTAGTTATGTTAACATAGCCAGTTTACATAGATTGTTACACTACACTGGCAGCAAGGCTTATTTTTTCTCATGGCATGCTTGAGCAGAGCAGAGCAAGGTTACGAAGCAGTCTGTTCTGCTCTTGTTCATTCATACTTCCTGTCACACCAGGTGAACCTCTGCCTGCTCCAGGCCTCTGTGGAGGAGGGCCTGCCCCTCGGCTCTGTGAAGTGCGTCACCCACGTATCCCTCGTGGCTCTATGCTTCGACAGGATTGCTACGCAGTTTCGAATGAACAGGTACAACCTGATACATTTATGCTCCGTTTACCATGCCTGTCTGCTATCTGTCAAGAATATTTACAGATGTATACTTGTATTGCATGTCTTTTTCAGCTGAGGGATGGTTTGACCATCATGGTACATAGTGTCTGAAGTCCAAAGCACACAAGAGCATGGATTTCGTTTGATATTTGTAGCGCAACTCAAAAAAGAAATATAATTGTACCATTGTTTTTAACAGAGTACAAATGTACATTTTTTCTTTTTTTTCCACTTGCTTTGGATAGGACTCACATCTATTTGAACATTTAAAAACATAGTTTTGTGTCTGTCTTGACATGGGCTTTGTGTGCTTTGGGCTTAATTCACAAATAGGACTGAAAACCGCAATAAAAGTTGCGGTATTGCTCTGGTGGTAGAGGGAGGGAAATGGATCGTAAGGCAAAGCTGTCAATTTACCAGCCAATCTACATTCTTACCCTCACCCATGGTCACTAGCTTTGGGTGAAGACCTTAACAATAGGATTGCAGACACACAAAGCTTGTGTGTGTTTCCTATGCAGTGTCTGAGCTTATTCAATGTGAATGGGGGATGGAGGTCTGTACTTAATTCATCACTTTTCATGTTTTTATTTTCTTCTGTTTTGTTTTTGACTTGTCATACAAACCTGCTCTTTCACTTAAATCAGGGGTATTGTAGAGGAACCCCCCAGTACTACAGAACATGGCCGACCCTCTGTGATGTTGGAGAAATATGCCTCTGCCACCAAAATGCAGCCTCAGTCATCCGGCTCACTCCGCTCCAATGCTGGAATTGAGAAAGGGAAGGAAATTGCTGCAAGGCTCAACATTCATCGCATTCATAGCCAGCTTAGAGGGCTTGACTCTACAGGTATGTGGAAATGTTCTGTTTGTTTAGGTTTTGTTTCTGTTTTGGCCTGGTGCTTAGAATGTCATTCCTGTAGGAGACACCTTTTTGTATCATATACAAAATTCCTCTGGCCCTGTCTTTACATATGACATCAGTGCTGTTTTTAGTTTTTTTATTGGTTAAACTGTATTTGTATTTATGCATGTTCAGTTAATTCAGTGAATTGCAGTTAATTCAGTGAATTGCAGTTAACGTTTACAATTGACAAATTATAACAATTGAATGTTTTCTATCACCTTCTCTCATGCTGTGGTATCCAAGATATTGGCACATGTGCCATAACAGCCGTTCCCTTTGAGAAGTCCAAGGTGCTTTTCAGTCTGGAAGAGATGGAGGACTTCTCACTGGTGGATGAAACTGATGCCGCTGCCATGGCGACCGACCTTGCCCGCTCTACTGCCTCTCTTGAAAAATGGGGTTGGATAATGTTTGAGTGTGGCATTGAGAACCTCACAGTAAAAGGTGAGACCTTTTCAAATCTATCAATGCAGCTTTAAATGCATCTCAAGTCATTACAACCAGACAGCTAAAAAAAACTCCACGATGCATTTAAATCAAATTATATAGGAGATTTCCTAAACATACTAATAGAATACAATAGTATAGAACTGTATTTGCCCAAATAGGGAATTTGTCATGCACATGCACAGGGTCGGCAAAAACAGTAAAGTACAATAATAATAAAAAAATAACATACAAGTGTACATAGAAAACACAAAAGAGGGGAGAGAGTTCAGCTTCCTGGCAGCCTGGTGGATGAAGCTGGGGGGAGAGAGGGGAGAGAGTTCAGCTTCCTGGCAGCCTGGTGGATGAAGCTGGGGGAAGGGAGGGGAGAGGCCGGTGGATGAAGCTGTTTTTGAGTCTGGTGGTGCCGGCACGGAGGCTCCAATACCTTCTCCCAGAGGGCAGGAGGCTAAACAGACTCCTGTGCGGGGTGGCTGGTGTCCCTCACAATCATGGTGGCTTTGCGGGTGAGGCTGGTGATGTATAGGTCTTGCAAGGAGGGGAGTGGGGCAATGATCCTCCCAGCCATATTCACTATACGCTGCAGGGCTTTTCTGTTGAGGTGAATCTTACTGGCTAAATACAAATATATCAAATACAAATAATGAGTACTATGTGAATACTATTAAGTATGATATGAATGTTTACAGTCTAATTGTGTTGTTATTATATAACACTATAATTATTCTCTGTCTACTTCCAGGGGGAAGACAGTCGGGTGCTATTCTGTACAGTGCGTTCGGTGCGATGGGACAAGCTGATGCTACAGGCAGGATGGGCCTGTCTAAATCCAATGGTTCCATGGGTTCCCAGACGGGAAGTGGTTACAGCACAGATGTCTCTGACGACAACCTCCCCCCAGATACGAAGAGACCCGTCTCTGATGAACATTCAGACTCTGATCAGGTAGATTACTCGGTGGGGGGTAAACTTTACTATTCAGTGAAAGCAAAGAATATCCCACTTAATTTGCTCAATTATGAGTTTTAATTCAGCATGTTTCAAGGATGGAAAGAAACATTTTTTTGTTTGTTGACATTTAGGATGAAGGGGTGGAGTCAGATGATCTGAAGAAGGACCTCCCACTCATGCCCCCACCACCTGACTCCAGCAGCATGAAGCTGACGATCAGAGAGATATGGTTTAGTTTTTCAGCTCCCACCAATGTGCGTTCTCCTTCACAGGCCATCTCTCGGTAAGGCTCCTCTGACATAAACATCCTAAACAAAGCCCTTCGTATGTTAACTAGGCTGGAGCAACATTGATACACAATATTGTTGTAATCAAGCTGAGAATATAGAGTGAATATATTTCTATAAATAGCTCTTTGATACTTCATAGAGTTGGGAATTGACACATCACAGGGAGATTTACAAGGAATAAAATAATAGAAATTGGATCCACAAATCTAACTAAATGACTAAATGAGTTTGGAGATATTCGCAGAGTGAGCTGTCTAGAGTAGAGCTAGCACTCCCACAAAAATAACCTCATTCTCACCTCAACCTCAATGATATCTAATCTCTAAAAGGAGATTAGATAGTCTAAAAATAATAGGATAAGATGTTCTATATTACTCCCAGATGTGAATGTGGGTGTCACAACAGAAGTACAGCACAGTCAGATGGATGTTTTGTTGGTGATACTCTACCATATTGAGAGGACTAACCCTTGTCGTACTGTAAATGCAAATATACCATAACCTAGGCATCGCATAAGAAACGCTGTGGCAGTTTCAAACATAACAATGTCTCCCCGTAATGGCAAAACATTCATGATTAAGTATTAAGCAAAACAAAGCAACATTTACCAAAAACAAACAACTACTAACATAATAACTAACATTCCAATGCTCCTGTCATTGCGATGTGATGGTCTTCTATCTTAATTCCTAGTCAAGCAAAGGAAACATGCAACACATGCACAGATGTGTTGGTGCACAGTCATTTTTTCTTGCAATTTTCGGCAGTGATATGACCATAAACCTAGAACAGTTAACTGATTTGTAAAGTAGGCTAAAATCTTTACCTTTACCTGCATGCATACGGTGACTCAAGTACACTTGAGTAATCAGCTTGTCAATAATGTAATCAATTACTTTATTTTTTACAGAACAAAGTAGTACATTCACAAAAATAAACATTAGTCAATCTGGATTTCCTCTGCTGGCAACACACACAACCCCTGTACTCCACTTTGTAAATCTGCCTAAGAGGGGTTGTAACAATTGACTTAATTCTGAAACTTAGTTACCACAAAGAATTCGGAGCAAAACAGTTATTCACCAGTTCCAAAAGAAAATCAGTTAATCATTCCAGTCCATTCAAATGTCAATGTTCAAACTGTCCAAGTCCAAACGAAAACTAAAAATGCAAAAATGTAGTCTCCTCAAAAAGGCAAAAATGGAACTCAAAAACTCCTTCGGACATGTCTAAAAACAAAATCTCTGATCACACTGAGTGTGCAACAAAAATAACAATCTGCACAACAAAGGGAAAAATGAAAAATAATTCAAATGGATTGATCTCACTGTGTCAAGAGAAGAGTTGGGCCTACCAGGCCTGAGTCAATCCAGAGGTTAGTAGTCTGTGCGTTTGTGGCTTTAATTCGCACTAGACATTGAAATCCAGGAATAATTCTCAACAACAGCACTCCACCCCCCTCCACTTCAGATGTTTCCCTTTAGCTCCACCCCCAGCCGCTACACTCATGTGGTGTCTTCTTCAGGTTACCTATGCCAAATGACACAACAACAAACAATATGCAACATCTATCAATATCATGAGGTTTACCTTGCAAGGATTTCATTTGGCAGTGTTACAGGTTCATACATCAGGTTTGCCCTGATGAGCGACCAGGCGTATAGATTTTGTTCAACAGATGCTGTTGAGGACGGGCAATACTTATTGGAGTGGATTACAGTTCTTATGACATTTTGGATTTTATTTTTTAACTACTGTAGGCCTTCCACTTTTTAAATATCATATTGACAGAATGTCTAATATAGTAACTTATGATTGAACATTTATGAATAAACAATAAAAATAATAAACATTAAAAAATAATAAAGAATAGTGCATGCAACCCATCTCTAGTATTATCCCCCCCGGGCATTGCCCTAATCAGTATGCACAAATGCACAACATTTTCTTGCCTCTAAAGTTGAAATAAAGTATACTTCAGCAAATCAGCTTTGGACTGACCTACATGTATGTATGTATGTGTGTTTTTCATTATTCCTTTATAATGCTTCCTCTTGTTAACAGGCAGCTAAATTTGCTAAGCACTGCCACCCCTGCCATTGGAGCTTGGTTGGTTCCTATCGACCAGCTGAAATCCTCCATTCGTAAATGGGATATGGAAGGCACACTCCGTGTGTGTGCTGTCATGGGGTGCATTATGACTGAAGCCCTTGAGGTCAGTGCTACATTCACAACATACACTACGACCTAAGCTGTTGAAAATGTGGTGAGGAATTATTTTGTATAAAGTTTGGCTCCAGATAAACCTACTGGTGATCAAGATTCAATGAGGCTTTGTATGAAATTGTACATGAATAATTCATTCCTGAAGACACCTTCATTCATTCCATTTTGTTACCATTGCCCTTTTAGACCCTTCAAAGGCTAACTGGTCACCATAAATATATGTAGTTCCCAATAAAGGGGACAAAATGGTTTTGAGTGGCAGAATTGTATTAGTTGGTCTAATTATATTAGTTATATTAGAATTTTTTTTTCATATGGACAAATTATGACATCATTGTCCCTATATGTATGAAACTGAAGAGTTCAAAGATCTCTTCAATGAACTTTCAAGCTATAAGTGTATATTTGGTTTTGTGCTCTCTATGTCGTTCAATTAAAATCCAATATTTTTTCCAATTTTTTAACAGAAAAAAAGCATTCACATCCCAATTCGGAGCAAGTACAACCGTGTCACGAAACGTGCTCGCTACCTCCATGAAAATCCTTCCTCCATGCTGTGCAACATACTGCACCGCTACCTGCAGCAGGCAGACTACTCTGTTATAGAGGAGGCTACCATGGTCAGTGAATTTTGGAGATTCAGTTTAGTGATAATTTCTCTATAATGTTAATGGTTAATTTGGTTTAATGTTTTTGTTTTTTTTTGTCTATTTTTTTTTATTTTTGTCTTGTTTTTATGTAGCTAGCTATATTTTTTTATATGAATAAATCCCAGTTTGCTACCCTTTTTTGTCTTTACAAATTGATTTCTGGACATCTTTTAACCAATATGAATTATTGTTGTTCTTGACCATTCCCATTTCTTTTTGCTTGCAGAATGATGGGCTTCCAGCCCTTGTGACCTTAAAAAAAGGTCTGGTTGCCTTGGCCAGGCAGTGGATGAAATTCATTGTGGTAACGCAGGGTTTCAAGGCCATCGGTCTTTTGAGGCCCAACCAGCTGACCAAGGCCAAGGAGGCGCAGCAAGGTGGGGCAGATGCCTTCCAGGGCTTGGACAACGGTGTTGCACTGCAGAGTGATACCAGTGCTGATGGAGCCGAGTTTGAATTTGATGCAGGTGAGAAAATATTGAAATATGCACCTCAACTAAATGAGCATGGCAGAATATGTTAAATGACAAAAATCATCACTTAATGTAGCATTTTTTGTAATGAATATTGGACACTTTTTCTATTATAACTATTTAGAATTTCTTAAACCATGTAATAACCACCTATACACTCATTATGGATGTCAATGCAGCCTTACTGAGCTTTGAGCATACATACTACTGTTACAAATGTTGTCACAACAACTTGACTCTCCAACCATTATAATGCAGATTAGTGCCATGATAGACATCTACTGTAAAGTGGTTATGGGAAGTGACCGTGTTTTTCTGTGTATTCACTTTTTGTGTGTAATGAAGCCACAGTGAGTGAACACACAATGTTGCTGGAGGGAGCGTGCAACCGTCTCCCACCAAAAGAAAGCAACTCCGGGCCCGTTAGTGGAGTTGAGATAATGAGGAAGTTGTCAAAGTCTCACACCCACAGCGAGTCTGTCCTCAAGATAAAGGTATTGTTGGATTTCTTTATGCGTAATTTGCTGGGCATTAGATTATTCACAATTATAATTGTTTTTTATTAGCAAAATTAATGCAATAGGTTCATGGACGTAGGATCTATTGGAACAGGGACACAGAAATCCTGTTACTGTCCCCTCATACACTTTTAAAGTGAAATGTTTTAGGGAAAATGCTATCAAAATCCAAACTTACCATGGACATGCATGCATACTAAATAATATTGGGTTCTAATAGGTAGATAAATACATCTAGATAGCAAGACTTTTGTTATAGATATAATATCATAGATGTTATAAATGATGTCAAATGGTCCAAATATGTCATTTTTGTGTCCAGGGCTCTCATCCCTACCAGTCACTAAGCTACACCAGTGGTGACACTGCGGCCGACTCTCCAGCCCACATCAGCCGAGTAGGGATGCCCAACAAGGACAGCCCTCGCAAAGAGAGCCTTCTGAGCAACCTGACGGGGAGCTTCAGGAGCCTGCATAACCTGCTGGAAGGCACCCCTCAGAGGAATGAACCCACTTCTGCCACAGTAGCCAAAAGCAGCTCCCTCACACGCACAGGTAACTGCAATGAGGCTCTCCTCTTTTTTAGATGTATGATGAACTGAATGTAGGACATGTGTGGAAAATCTCAGTTTGGAATACAGCCCCTGTCCTCTCAAAGAGAGCTTCCCAGGACTCTTATGTGATGATGATGATGATGATGATGAACACTGAATTTATAGATCAAGTGATCTCATTTTGAGCCCTTTAGGACTGGGACAAGAGGGAGCAAGTGCTAGGCCTCACTTGCATACTTCAGGGTTTTTGTGCTGCTTCCAGCTCTCAACAAAACTCGAGAGATGGGGACTTGAGGTTGCGACTTGGACTCAAGTTTCACTTCAGTGGCACACCCAGTGACAGTGACTCGTCCTCAAGTGACTTGACACTTTACGTCTTTTCTTCAAGGCACAGCGCATTTCCATCGGCTCAACAAATGCACAATAAATTGCATATAACGCAGCGGGTATATCGAACAAACAATAAGAACCCTTATATAATCAGCACACAATGATTATCATAAGAAAGGTCACATTAATATAGGGAACAAACAAATACTAAAAACAAAACAAATATTTGGCTCCTACAGTTTGTATTGTTATGTATATATAGATATATCGATTTTTAAGAAACTTTATAATAAAATAATATTTTATTAGTTATATTGCATACAATTCAGGTATGTTTTATCTATCCATTTACTGTGTTCATATTTTACAAAGTTTGGAAATGGGCTAGCCACCCTAATATTCAGCTTTTTAATGAAAGAAAAAAACTGGTATCAGTGCAACCCTATTACAATCTTGAGACTTGACTTGGACTTGGCCCTCAAAGACTTGAGATGTGACTTGGACTCTAGCTCAAGAGTTGAGTTCGACTTGCATAAAATGACTTGTTAGAAAATAGTGTTTTCAGGGATGCTCACAAGTGTTGCACTCGGGGGATTTCTGTCATTTGTAACTGCAATTGTTGTGCCGATGAAGTGGCGCTGTATCGTAATCACACAGTACAGCGGGGAAAGGTGCTACCAAAACTGCCAAAGAGTAAGAAAAGTGCTGCAATTTGCCAGTTGAAGGCATGGTACACGTGCACCTGTGTGCACATGATCAGGATGGTACCGCCTCATTTTGAGCCAGGAAAAACCCTGATACTGTGACTAATATAACGTACCTGACTAATATTTAGTAAAGTGCGAAACCAAATGTGTTTTTTCGTTTTATTCGTAACGTAACAAATAAAAAAAAGTCACTATTACCTGGCTTGAGTTGCTTGTCATTTTTTGTCCTTTGCCTCATCAAAGTCACTGATGCCAATGCTTTCTGGTGCTGCTATAGGCTAACTCTGGCCAGAGAGGCCACCCGCTAGTGTGCAAAGTCACATAGTGTGTGTTAAAACTGCTTGTCAAATCGCCTTTTCATTGCAGGTAACAGCTTGGGGACAGATGTGCTGACTGAGCACCCATTGCTGTCTGAACCCTCCTCGGTCAGTTTCTACAACTGGATGTCTAATGCCGTGGGGAACAGGACTGGGGCAGGGTGCCAGGAGTCTCCAGTGACCCGTTCTCATCACATCATCTTGCAGACAGGTCAGATTACGTCATCAGACTGTAGGAGGAGTAGGAGTAAAGCAGGCAGTATACTTCTTGCAGAAAAGAAGTTACAAGAAAACAAACAAATGCATACCTCACCAAACTTCGGCACTTCGGCACTCGGCACTTCGGCACACACACAAGATTTTGTAACTTGCCAAAATCTCAGCAGTTGATGTCAATGCAAAACTCGTGTATGATTATTCAGAAGACCGAGGCCAGTGTGATTTATTTAGATTTATTTCAGAAATTGGATTTCTGATGTCCCGTCTCCATGGAGACCCTACTGGTCTTAACTAATGGATCGTTCAGTGGTCAAAGCGAAACCACATTGAGTATAAAGTTTGTCTGCAAATAACTTGCTGGAAGCTGGAAAAAAACCTACTTCTTTTGAAATATGCTGCCTGCTTGAAAGGCTTTGTAAACAGCAGGGTGGGTCTGTTCATGTTATTCACATTGGTGCTCCTGCATCAAGGCTCCATATGTACTTAATTGTACAGTGTCACATAACACAATAACTATTTGTCTTATAATAGAGTGTGATGTTATCCTCACCTACAATATTCTGACTTGCCTCAAGCTAATAATTGTTTTCTTGTTGGTAGACCAACTTGCAGAAAGCCCTTATCTATTATTCATTAGCTATTATTTATTTATTACAAAAGTAATATGCATGCCTGCTGATAGTTTGGCAAAGAAGGGAGTTATGTGAAGTAAAGTATATAATTAGTTCCTAAAGATCCTAAATTATAATGCAATGCAATAATCCAATCCAGGCACATTTTCCTCTCTTCCTACGAACGATTGTATAAAGGGACAGCCGAGTATGTTTCTGTGGTTCAACCAAAACATTATTTTGGATGCCTCAGGGGGCACCTGCAACCTCCCGACCATCCCTTCTGCGTCTGACTTCAACACTGTGTTGTCGAGTGACCAGAACACCCTGGACGGGACTCAGTCCCAGCATTCCCAGCACAGCACCAGTCAGGATGACATCGCAGACATCGAGGAGGGCAACCAGTGCCCAGCTGCTGTACAACTAGCTGATGCTCAGGTTTGTATTGTTACCTTTATTTAGCTCTTTTTATGTGCTTCACTTTTTCACTGCTCCCATATCTGTGCATATTACACAAATGCAGATGCTTTGCTTGGACAGTTGGAGTTTTGGTTACATCTGATAAGCTTGGATCGATATTTTGCATGTTTGGGTTGAATGTGCGGTTGTACTTACTTGTTGTAATGGGACATGAAATAGAAGACAACCACCATTTTTCCATATGCCATCAGCAAACCTGCAGCCACCAATGACCAGTTATTAAAGAGAGAGGGGAAAAGTAGCTCTTGGGATTAGTGAATAGCTGTAAAGAAATATAATTCATAAATCATAAATATAATAATGCACTTATTGTAAGTCGCTTTGGATAAAAGCGTCTGCCAAATGACTGTAATGTAATGTAATGTAATAATTTTAAACATTCACAGTTATGAAAAGTTGTTGCTGTAGTCTGGAAGACAGGGAAAAAAAGAAATAATTTTGCCGTTATTATATGTTACTTGTTTTCAACAAAAGGTTGTTTTCAAGCCTTTGTTGAGCCATACTGGGATCCAGGCCCAAGATGCCACCCCTCTCAGTTACAAGATGTACTTTGGGGAACACCTGTCCTTTTCCGGTACGCTAGAATGTCTCAGGGCAGACATTGTTGACTCGGACACCTCCAAAGAACGCAAGAATAAAAGATCCAGAAGGTAAAATACAATAACTGCATCATAAATAAACTTGAATCTCTAACTGTTCTTGTAAATCCACTAACTCTCCTGTGTCCATCTCTCACCACAGACAAGGCAGGGTGAACCTTCCTCCACTCGAATTCAAGCCAGCGCTGCTGATCGAGACCTTTAGCCTGAATGCTGTGGTGATGGAGAAGTCCTCCAGCTCTCCACAGGGCCCCACTGCTGCGCCGCCGCTCTCCTTCCATGACCTCAACCGCCGCCACTACAACACCTTCCACTGTGACTTCACTGCCGCCTGCCAGTCCATCAGCCAGCGAGTGGACATGGCCCTCGTGCGCCTCATCCACCAGTTCAGCACCATGATTGACGACATCAAGGCCACGCAGACAGACATCAAGCTGAGCCGCTACACGGCAGGCTCCACCTCTCCCACGCCCACCTTCAAGGCTCGGCCCTATCGACACTTTCGGTCGTCCGACTTCAGTCGCAGTTCTAGAGGAAGTCTTAACGGGGCCACCCGCAGTGGCACCCAGACCCTCAAGAGCAAGAGAGGAATAGCTGGTAGTGGCGGAGGCGGTGGTGGTGGTGGAGGTGGGATCACTGGTGGAGCGCCCCCAAATGGGCCTTCATCCTGCACGGATACGTTTGGAAGGAGGGAGCCCAGGGGCCGCAGCTCACTCGGGCGATCAGAAAGGCGAACCTCTAAGGTATGAGATGAGGATTGACGTACAAAATACTTATTCATACTGATATGCCAGTGTAAACGTTAAATAGATGTTTAGACATGGTTTGCATGGCTACTCTCAGCTACCTGTCTGTCTGACTGTCTATCACCCTTAGATATCGCGGAAAGGGTCCCGGGATGTTGGTGATCACATGGCTATCCAGATGGACGACTCGGACTCCATCACAGTGTCGGAGCAGAGCGAGCCCTCAGCGGAGTGCTGGCAGAACATGTACAAGCTGCTTAACTTCTACTCACTCATCTCCGACCCCACAGGCATTCTTGAGAAGAGTTCCCCGGAGAACTGCATTGCAGGTCTGTGCCTCTTTCTGTTTTTGCACAGTAACAGAACATTTAAACTCCTTTCAACATCGAGCATCAGCTTATTGATTTGACCTTTAAAAATGAATGGAAAGTTACTGGACAGGGAGCGGTGCAAATACAAGTGAAAAAGGGCTGGAAAAAAACACCTAAAATCAAATTAAAATCCTGAAATCAAAATGAATTATCTTAAATTATGAATATGTCATATTATGAATATGTCATATCATCACGCATGGCAAGATATTCAAAATATTTTATTCATCGACAATTTTTATTAAAAGTGCAATTATTGCACTATTGCACTTTTGTACTGTTTAGATCCCTTACTCTATAGTTATCATATTTCTGTCATGTTTTATTTAACATTTAGTAGCATGCCTCCCCCAAATGTGTTTTGTTATGGAGCTGCGGTTAAATTGTGACGGTCAGGTTCCGGACTCACCTGGAACAATCAGGCCCTTGACCTGACCCATCTTGGTTTACTCATGTTTAGATGGACGCAGGTCATCTGAGCCCCTCTGCAAGGTAGTCTTTGAGAACGAGCAGCAGGAGCCTACCACTCCAAACAAGATGCTGGGCGCGGGTGGAAGACGCCGCAGCCCGGTGAGCTCTGAGCCTCAGCATGTCACTCTGATCGTGTTCGGCATCGGCATGGTCAACCGCACCCACCTGGAGGCTGACATCGGTGGCCTCACCATGGAGGCCGAATTAAAGAAGATCCATGGCAGTTTCACACTGAAGGACAAGATGAAAGGTTGAGAAATGGCTCATTAGTCATCAGACAATTTTCTGTTGTCATCGGCATCCTTGATAATTGCTGCTGTGCTTAAACGGTTTGAATGGCAATGCAGGGTTTTCTTCTGTCTAGATATCCTGCACCAGAAAATGACTGAGACGTGCGCGTCAGCTCATATAGGCGGAGTAAACATCGTACTCCTGGAAGGGATAACTCCTGATATCCAGTAAGTCAACATAAATCATAGTTCTTATCCTACTTTTATGCAAAACACACTACCTAACATTCACCCACTAGTTGCTGCACCTAGCATGTTGGGAGACTGACTTTTCATTGAACTGGAGTTTACCATCAAATGGCAGTGGGTGATGGTTTTGTGGTCCGATGAGACCAACATTGAGCAAACCTAGCGCTACCCATTCCTCAGCTGTGAGTGAGTAAGCGAGGTGTGGTGGAGGCAGTCTCATGCTGTGGGGATGCTCTTCCGCAGCAGGGACTGGGCAAGTGAAGGAAGAATGGGTGGAGCCAACTACAGGGAAATACTGTAAAGGCTGTCATTGCAGCTGAATACAAATAATACAAACTGAATTTTCTATTATTTTTTTCCTCCTGACAAATCATTAATTTTGGCTTTATATAAACCCATATGTTTTGTTACAGCATAGAGATATGGGGGGGAGAGGGTATGGCATTGGACGCCTTCTAGCTAAATCATATTACTGGTGAAATACAAGCAAGTATTGCAAGCAATTTGAGACAGAATCTATCGTGGAAATTGACAATTAACCACAACAACACAGATATAGAGATCCACTATGTTTTAATTTTAGTATAGAGTAACGTCACAAGACACGTTTTAGTAGTTATTATTTGATGTGTTTAGGATATATACTGTTATGGAATCACTATTACCTTCAACTGATTTAATGCATAACGAACCAAATCAAATAGATACAGAAATTATTATATTCAGACAGAAATAATTAGGACAATGAAAAATACAGAAATGTACAAATGTGTAGAAAATATCAAACATTTGCATTTCCTTGGGGCTTTTAGTTAGATGTTAGACACATGTAACACATTCATTTATTAATACTTTTATCAACTTTGGAACTCCATAATTAGTATTTATGTGGGTACATGCAAATCAAATCAATATGTCATCCATATATGGCCTGTAAAGCCCTTTGAGACTACAGCTGTGAACAAGGGCTATACAAATAAAATTGAATTGAATTGAATTGAATTTGAATACAATAACATATATTGCAGAATCATTGAGATTGTAATGGCCAACACACACCTTACTGCTGCTTTTAAAATTGTGGGTACAGCTGTGTTCATTATTGGTCACACAAGTGTCATTACACGCTACTGGGAAGCTTCTAGAACATTTCTGTGAGGTAAATGCACCCACCAAGCAAATGTGTGTTTTCGGTGTCAATGCACAGGTATAATGGAGAAAAAACACAAACAAACACTAAATCGAACTTCAATACTTACTAACATTCAATGCAAAGATAATCTTTTTCAGTGTTTGAGTAGAATTGACAAGCATAGCTCATCTAAGCTAAGTTGTCTGTCTGTATTCTGTGCTAACCCTAACCCTAACCCTAACCTAAAATAGTATCTTAAAATAGGTTTCACAAGAAGCAAAAACATTTTCCCCATGTTTTCCTGCACATCAGTCCTACACAAATATGTGCATTTTTCAAACTTTCTGATCTGAACTAATTTTGTGTTTAGCTATTCTTCAATCAAGCATTCAAATGCCCAGCTACTTGAATGGTGCCTGGCTACTTTAATATGTTTGTACAAAACGGTGATGTTAATATCTAATTTTGCATCCAAACTTCTCACCCTCTCTTTGTTCTTCTTTTACATTCCTTGGCTTTCCCTTCTGAACACTTGCATAGACTGGAGGATTTTCCAACTTCCCCCACCAGCACAGCAAAACAAGAGTTTCTGTATGTTTCTACTGCAATTCAGGACTTTCAGATCACATGGATAGCTATTGAAACGCTATTGCTGCCCTTAATGTGCATTCTTCATGTGTGTGTTGCGTGCCAAGTGTATCATCTGGTCATTGTCCCATTGTAAGGTACATTCATAAACCAGCTCTTTATTTATTAGCTACAGGGTAGCCACGAAAGGCAACCAAACTACACATTAATGGTTTTGGCAAGTATGTCTGTATGCTAACTCCCGTATACCATGGTCTTGGTGAATACTCTTTTCTGATTGGCCGGCAGGTGTGCGTTAAAACCGTGTATTGCACACGTAATTCGGCTCAAGTTGAATCACCATTGTACAACATGCTGTGATCCTTTTGAACACAATAACCATCATAGCAAACATTCTGCGAGACAATTCTGACCTAAAATCAAGCTTCATTTTAACACTTTGTAAGGAGTTACGGCGATGGAGCGACAACCACCCCGTTGTGATTTATACTGTGACTAACAAGCTTGGTTGTAAAAGGGGCGTGATCTATTAATTGTCATGACAACCGTAAGCTCTACCTGTGGGTGTGCGTTAAACGGTTTTAAGACACTTTGCGGAGGCAACCGTGTCCGTCGCCTCCACATCGTGCCTTAAAAGCGTTGCCCACCTACTCGTTGATTATCCCTTATATATGAAACATCTGCCCCATATGCCCCAGCTGCATGCTGCCCAGCCCGCTGTGTAGCTGGGGGAGTCTGTCTGTATATTGGTTTCCTTCATGTGTTGTCTCATTGTCTGATGTACACATGCACTCCCTGATTCCATTTGTGTGGTCCACGGTCATGATCGTTTCAGTGTTGCAGAAATTGAAACAAAATTCAACTGAATTGCATGACTGTTTATTCTGGTTTTGCTTCAACAATTACAGAACAGTGGTTAAGTGCAACATCTCAAAGTCCCAGGCCCTCTACAGCGCCCAGCGTGGTCTCAGGACCAACAACGCTGCCGTGTTTAAAGTGGGCGCCATCCTGATCAACATCCCTCAGCACCCGGCAACTCTCCACAGCATGATGGTCCGCAGCTCCCACCAACTCTCCAAGCAGATCTCTGACCTCATCCGTCAGCCCTCCAATAGGTGATTTATTTTTTCTTATTTGTTCATATTTGGCTTTTCCTGCAGACAGACAGATACAAAAAAATGGACACCAACTGTTTGATCTGTCCCCCTTTTCAGCGCACCAGCTAACAGAGAAGACACCCCCACCCCTCAGCCCTCTGACAAGATGCCCAGTGTCCACCAGACCCCCGTGGAGGCCAACGAGTTCCCACAGCTTCCAGAGGGTCTTGAGAAGAAGCCCATTGTGCTCAAGTTCAGTGCCATGATGGATGGGATCACAATAGGTGCAGCTCTGCTGCCCTCCCTGAAGGCAGAATACAAGATGGGCCGTATGAAGAGCCATGGCATGACCGGTGTGTTTACATGTTTACATGCACACTAATAAACTAATATTAATCGGGTTATATGTGCATAGATGTATTTTCTGTATATACATTTTTTCATTTCTTTTAGTAAATCTTTAATGTCCCCGAGGGGCAGGTTGTTAGCACCATAATATTTTACTACTGTCCTGTACTTAACATAACATAACCTAACATAACTA
>OMNS01072963.1:0-22603 GCA_900303225.1 Laemonema laureysi
ATATAATTGTACTTGTTTCAACATGACTTTCCATAATTCCACATGATTCCACATGATTTCCATGATTCCTCATGAATTCACAGGATTTCACATGACCGTACTTGCTTCGTCATGATTTTGCATGATTCCGCATGATTCCACGTGATTTCACATGGTTTTATGGGATATCACATGACTGCACGTGCTTCAGCGTGAGTTTTCATGATTCCTCCTCATGATTTCTCGTGATTTCACATGTTTTCACATGACCTCACATGATTTCACATAACTCCTCATGATTTCACATGACCGCACTTGCTTCGGCATGGTTTTCCATGATTCCACATGATTCCACATGATTTCACATAACTCCTCATGATTTCACATGACCGCACTTGCTTTGGCATGGTTTTCCATGATTCCGCATGATTCCACATGATTTCACATGATTTCACAGGATTTCACATAACTCCCCATGATTTCACATGACCGCACTTGCTTCGGCATGGTTTTCCATGATCTTGCATGATTCCACGTCATTTTGAGGCAGAAACAACCTTTCAGTCACAAGGTAGAAGCAGCAAATGCTTAAAACTGCATTTTATGTATTGCCCCTTTAAAAACTAAAAACTGTAAATAAAAACATAAATAATCATAATCATAATAATCATAATACTAATAAATACATAAATAAAACAAATTTTAAAAAGGACTCATATCATCATAAGAGTCATACGGATAATTGCAAAATACATTTCTCATCCGCAAATCATGTTAAGCTTTAGCTGCATGGTACTGGGACACCACCTCAGCGACTTCCACCAGCCTCCGTCTTCAGTCCAACAACGGCTAATGTATTTTTGTTATGATACATAACTTTCCTGGGGGATAGGGTGTAAGGATGATGAAGGCACGGGAGAAGTTAAAGAACATGATTCTGACACACAGTTCTCCTTGGCCTGGCGCAGGTGGTGGCCACCATGCCAATGTGTGGCACCATTATGTGGACAGCAGTGTTCAGAGACCCGAAACCAATGTAGTCCGACCTCGACAGTATCGGAAGGGCATGACCATGGACACCTGGTAGTGTAGGATATCTGCGGTATGAGTGACCCCTGTCTGTGACAAGGGGAATGATTTTAACACGTCAGGGCAAAACGTTTGTCTCTGTCTGTGGTGACGTAAGCACGGTACACACGGTATGTAGCGAACAACAACAGCACATTTTTGTTCCACTTTATCTTAAACTTTTCTGAACACAGCAAGTAAATGTCCCTGAAGTCAGCTTTTATATCATTTTAGCGTCACACCCTTGACCATGCTATGAACAAGCCCGTCCGCTTTGATTCGTCTTGTGCTTGTTGCCAGCCTTGTCAAATAGTCCAATATAGCAGACAAGCTAATGTCGTGTTCGGTGAGAGCGACTCAACGCCTGCCTGCATCCGCGTAGGTGTCGACTTCCTACCCACACCGCCGTCTAATGGAAGGTTAAAAGATGCTCCGGATTTTCCAGTTAATTTCTCTAATAGGTAAGCGAACGCGATTTCCCTTAGTAAACATGCTCAAGATAGCTGGGTAATAATGTAGCTAACATCCTCATGATTACGCAATTTTGCCCATTCGCTACTTAAGTTAACTTATGTGAGATGTGCGAGCCTTTGAGCATGTCATTCGGGGTGTTGTGACCTTGTGTTTAACTGTATATGTGTAATTTTTTTTTTTATGTCAACCATTTCATCCACTCTCACAGGCAGTTTTCATGTTCAACGGACTGAAGTTGGTGCTTTTGGTAAGAGTAAGAAACACAAAGGGGGGGAAAAAACAAACATATCTTTTCACCGACTGCTTAAGTTCTAACTGCAAATTTGAACCAAAACAGACGGGACTCATATTAGGCTATTGGATGGAGACAACGAGTGCTCCGGTAGAGTGGAGGTACTTCGCCGCAACCAGTGGGGGACGGTTTGTGACCATGGCTGGGACCTGAGGGAGGCCGATGTGGTGTGCCTGGAGTTGGGCTGTGGCTTGGCCGAATCCGCCCTTCACGGTGCAGCATACGGTCCAGGTAGCGGGGAGATCTGGCTCCGTCATGTCCAGTGCTCAGGCCACGAGGCCAGCCTGATGCGCTGTTCCAGTGTCCTCCACAGTGACCCTCACTGCACCCACCTGAACGACGCTGGTGTCAAATGCTCGGGTGAGAAGTCGTTCTCTTCAAAAGCATCAGCTTGATGCCATTCCTAATTATTTTTTAAATTGATTTCCAGCTATACTTCCTGTACTGGATTTTCAATCTGCTCATTGGACTGTGCTACTTGACAAATGGACCCTTTTCACAGAGGTGTCATCGTAGGACAAACACGGGTGTTGCTCATAACACTAATTATGGGTCTGCTCCTGTTATGTACGAGGACACAAGTAGACTACACTAGTGAAGAAGATAACACGCACTGACCATGCTGGTACACATGAATGAAATGCCAGCCTACCTACTCAATTATTAATGTTGGGCGCTACACCTGTGTTTGCCTGCTATGACAGCTCTGTGAAAAGGGTCCATGGTCAGTGTGTGTGTGTTGCCTTCACTAGTTTAGTCTACTACCCGTGCCCTGGTACATAAACGGAGCAGACCCGTAACCTGTGTTTGTCCTATGATGGCGTCTCTGTGAAAAGGGTCTATTGTTCTCTACGGTTACTCTGGAGAGATGCAGATAGCAAAATGTTTCACAGCTTCATGGGCTAAAGGTGATTCTTTGATATAAACCTTTCCTCCAGGGACCCTCCTGATGCCATCGCTGTCCCTGCTGTCACTGCACGCTGTGTTCGTTGCGGGTGAGGCGGTGCGCTTCAGCTGCATGGTGCTGCTGGGACACCACCTCAGCGACTTCCATCTGTACAAGCTGGGCGTGTCCACACCACTGGTGACGCAGCGCGTGGACCAGAGCCAGACCCGTGTGGAGCTCACCCTGACCGATCTCGAGACCTTCCACCAGGGCAGCTACAGCTGTGTGTACAGGATCAGGGGCAGCTCGCCCTCCCAGCTCCTCACCTCCCCGCCCAGCAACTCCATTAACATCACCGTGGGTCAGTCTAAGCCACGCGTGGCCCCAAGGCCACTCTCTTTCCATTAAGGGTTCTGTATGGATTCTGTTAAAAAGCTTGATTCAGTCTGATAGGATCAGGGCCAGAGAGCTTTTGGATGTCCAGTAAGTGATGCCTTTGGTTTTTTAGATTAGATGAGATTCAACTTTATTGTCATTGCACAGGTATAGGTATAGGTACAGGTACTAAGACAACAAAATGCAGTTAGCGTCTAACCAGAAGTGCAAATAGCAGTAAACTGCGAAGTATGTAGAAGTGTAAGAGTTAAGCACATATAATAATGAACAGTATGAGGTAGGTATGACTGCTGGGATATATACAGTATGGACAATATTGAGAGCATGAACAGTGTGAAATGAATACACTAAATATGTACAGTATACACAATGGCAGTATTAACAAAATAAACAAAGTGGAATATATTCAATATGTACAATATAGACAAAGACGGGTAGTCCAAGGGAAAAATAATAAATATGTAAACTGTATGTAGGCAGATAGTGCAGGTGTTTAAATGTGCAGTGCAGGTATATGTGCAGAGGTAGGTCCTTGTAAGTCACTGAAGGGAGGTGGCGGGAGGTGGGGCTATTACTGTGGTGCAGCAAGGTAACAGCAGATGGGAAGAAGCTGTTCCTGAGCCTGCTGGTCCTGGAACTAAGTGACCTGTAGTGCCTCCCAGAGGGGAGGAGGGCAAACAGTCTGTGTCCAGGGTGAGAGGTGGACACCTGGCATCGCCAGGTGGAAGTTCGGCAGAATCTGAGGAGGATCTGTGGACTTTCTCCTCAGGAAGAAGAGACGCTGGTGAGCCTTCTTGACCAGGGTCGAGGTGTTGAGGGTCCAGGAGAGGTCCTCGGAGATGTGGACACCCAGAAACTTAAAGCTGGAAACACAATCCACCTCTGTCCCATTGATGTGGATGAGGGTGTGCGTGCCAGCTTTGGACTTCCTGAAGTCCACATGAGCTCCTTGGTCTTCTTGGTGTTGAGGGCCAGGTTGTTGTCGGCACCCTGTAGGCCAACTCATCGTTGTTGCTGATGAGGCCAACCACCGTTGTGTCGTCTGCAAACATGCCCTGTAGGACGCCAGTGTTCAGGGTGAGGGTTGAGGAGGTGCGGTTGCCTAACCTAACCGACTGGGGTCTGTTGGTTAGGAAGTCCAGTATCCAGTTGCAGAGGGAGGAGTTGATGCCAAGGTCACTAAGTTTGGTGACCAGTTTGGAGGGGATGATGGTGTTGAATGCTGAGCTAAAGTCGATGAACAGCATTCTGGCATATGTGTTGTTGTTGTCCAGGTGGGGAAGGGCAGAGTGTGGAGATGGCGTCCTCTGTACATCTGTTCTGTACCCACACTGGATCCCAGGCAGGCAGGACTTAAGATGAGCCAGGACCAGCCTCTTGAAGCGCTTCATGATGGTGGGGTGAATGCAACAGGGTGAAAGTCATTAAGGCTCGCTGCGGTGGGGTGTTTTGGCACCAGCACGATGGAGGTGGTCTTAAAGCACATGGGGACAGCTGCTTGGGCCAGTGACAGGTTGAAGATGTCTGACAGGACCACAGACAGCTTCCCAGCACCGGCCTTGAGCACACGTCCAGGGATGCATCAGGGCCAGCAGCCTTACGTGCATTAATCCTGCTCAGTGCAGCACACACGACGGTGGGAGAGAGTGTGAGAGGCTGATGGTCAGCTGGGAGCACAGCCTTGATGGCCGCCTCCTGGTTGTCCCTGTCAAAGCGAGCATAGAAGTTGCTCATCGGGGAGGGAGGTGTCGCTGGTTGGTGGGGTGGTGTTGGTGGGTTTGTAGTCCGTTATGGCCTGGATGCCTTGCCACAAGTGTTGGGGGTCGGAGTTGTCTCCTCAATCCTTAGCTTGTGGCTGTGCTTGGTCCTCTTGATGCCCCTCTTCAGGTTAGCCCTGGATAAATTCATCCACAGCTTCTGATTTGGCAACGTTGTAATCTTTCTGATGGTGGTGACACTGTCGATGTTGATGTGGTCCAGAACAGAGGAAGCATACGAGTCAATGTCCATGTGAGAGTCCAGGGTGGCCTGAGAGGCAAACATACTCCAGTCAGTGTCTTCAAACCGCTGCTGTAGTACAGAGTCTGCCACACCCTCTGGCCATACCTTAACTGATCTTACTGATGGCTTCACTCGTTTGATGAGTGGTGAGTACTTGGACAGAAGGAACAATGAGAGGTGGTCAGACTGTCCAGGGTGGGAGAGGGGAATGGCTTTGTATGCCTCAGCTATGTTGGTGTCCAAGGTCTTATCTCCTCTGGTGGGGCAGGAGACATGTTGGTGAAATTGGGAGAGTACAGTCCTCAAATTAGAGTGATTGTCACACGCAACAATAAAGGCTGCATCTGGTTGTTTGGTCTGTTGTTTGCTAATGGCAGCATGCAGTTCTTTCATTGCAAGCTTAGCATTAGCATCCGGTGGGATATAAGCTTCAGTCACAACAGTCGATGTGAACTCTCTGGGCAGATAGAAAGTTCTTCACTTAACCATGAGAAACTCAAGGTTAGCAGAGCAATGACTCGATTACAGCGGCAGTGTCCGCGCACCAAGATTTGTTTACATTGTTTACATACTGCTTATCTATTAGATAAGCAGTAAAAGAACAAGGATACAAGATTTGACTCGGCTGTAAGATTTAGTGTTTTGTTTTTTTATAGATTTTTCCAATTCCCCTGAGAAAAAAACATCAATGTGCAGTGCTGCTAATAGCCACGAGCCATCTATGAAGATGGCTCAGATTGAGCCAACCAACAATTTACATCCAAAATGGCTGTTGAAAAACACAGACACAATGCTGACAATAGCTTTTTTGTGCTAAATACAAGCCGTCATTCTTCTTGGTGTTGTGTGTGGTCTTTAATGTTCTCACAAACCTGAAGTCTTTCTTTCTTGATGCTGCTCAGTGGAGTTGCTGACTCCCCAGCACTGGTACAACACGTCGACAGAGGCCCCCGTGGGCTCGGTCATCAAGGGCCACAGCTTCAACATCACCTGCGTCACCGAGCAGCAGTACCCAGGGGCCTCCTTCCAGCTTCGCCTCAGCCGCTCCAACGGTACCGTGCGCCAGTCGCTGCCGGCGCTCGCGGCCGCCGTCACCTTCACTTTCTCCAGCGCACAGAGCTCCAACGAGGGCTACTATTACTGCCTGTACCGCGTCCAACTGGGGGGCCGCACTTTCGTATCCAGGGAGAGCCAGCCCCTGCCCATATCCATCACAGGTAATAAGTACCACGGGTAAAAGAAATTATTGACTTTGCTTTACACAAAACCCCTGGTATTTTCATTATAAAGAATTGTTGACTAAATTCTACTATTTTTGTGGTTTAGGTTTTCTGTAAGAGAACCTTTTTTGTAAGGCTGGGTATGAAATTAATTGCTGACTATGCAGCTTTCGCTGGTGTAATGCCCCAAAGCGACCTTGTCGCTTGTAGTAATCTTGTCCTGTTGATTGACAGATGACATCACACGTTCAAATATTAAAACTAAACTGTGGTTCTGTGCCTGGAGGGACACATACAGGGGAGCTTGATTAAAATGTACATTTTAAAGTAATACAAACAATGCCGTGTTAAAAGTATTAATCAGTGTTCTCGCCAATCAGGTATTTGTTAACGGGTTGTTAATTATGTGTTGGCTTGTCCTCTCATTCCCAGACCCTGACCCAGTGCTGAGTCCTATGGTAATCAGTTGGTTGGTGTCTGGCCTGACGTTTGTCGTAGCGCTCATCATTATCATCATTGTGGCCAAGGTGCTGTGCCAAAAGGAGGAGAAGCCCTCTGAGCTGGAGAGGGAGACAAGGACCTGTGAGTTCTTCTATAAGCTAATCTACTATTCCATCTTGTCAATCCTGTCAGAGTTGTAGAGTTTAAGTTAGTCAATCGATTGAACTGAGCTCAGGAATGTTATATGCTTCTTTTTCTGCAGGCGTGGACAACACTTATGTTGCCTTATCAATCAACAAGATGTGACGAGCATTACAAACAGTGGATACATCTTAAGGAGTAGGAAATAGCAATACATTGACGCATGTGTCTAGTTGTTTTACAATAGACCACCAGAGTGTAGTTGTTATTTTCAGCCTGCCACATCTTGTACAGGGTTTTTTCCCCAGTGAACATCAGATTTGTTGTTTAATTAATTTTGTCCTTTTTGAAATATGTAAAACTGTGGAATTAGAAACACTACACAGTGCTACCATCATATAGGTTATTTGAAAACAGTGCCTGCAACAAAGGTAAGCTTTTGTGGTTATGTGTTAAGCTATGAAATTGACATTTTGTGATTGCAGTTTCTGTTCCATGTATTTGTAACAATATTCAAACAATTCAGCTAATCAGACAGTGTTTGCATAATGTGGCATCGTTTTTCATCTATCATTAGCCCTTATGGATTCTCCCATTAGCTCCTATGGATCTTCCCACAGTCTGGCAAGGCCATGGAACTGGTGTCTGGATCCAATGGATCCTTATTTGAACACAACATTTGCATTGTACTTTGGTGGTCTATTGGCATTTCGATGATGGTGCAGACTTTGATGTTGAAGCTTCAAAGTAGAGCCTTTGGTGGAATGGCTGCTGGGAAGGCTACGGAATCTGATAAGGTACAAGCGACAAAGCAAACTCCAAAGAAGCACACAGCGATTGGTATACCCCCTTACCACATACCCTCTCTGGAAAACAAAAGCAGAAGGACCAGATGTGGCACTACCATAATGCTGAACACTAACCACATTGTTAAAAATACAAAACTTTGTGCTTCAATGGGGAACAACTGGAAATGACGGGGTGTTCGAGCAGTGTGGCTGTTTTATGTCCAGATCTCTGTGTTGGATCATTATGGAAGACCGACCGAGGATGCAAGGAAGACAGTAGGAAGGTAGAATTGAAGTCCACATTGAACTCATACTAGACTTCAGATTCACTCAGGCTATTACTGTAATCCCATGTTTAAATGTTCAGAATACTGGTAATAGCAGCTTGAATGAACCTGCAAAAATGTGTTCCTCAGGTGTCCATGTGTCGTGTGTATGTACACAGGGTGTCCATAGTTTTATTTATTATTACTAAGTAACACTAACAAGCTCCACTACGCCTATGTCTTATCTCCTACAGATAAATGATCCTTAAAGGATTGGACGTTTTCTAGTTTTAGTAGTGAGACTACACATATTATTCTAGTCATTTAGCAGTAAGTATGTAAATGGACACTGTCGTCAAATGGAACGCTCTGGAGCCACTGGTGTTAAACAGGTTTTATATTTCAGAGGTACGAGTTTGACTGTTAAATCCACCGATATTGCTGTATTGTATATTAAAATTTGGCAACTGAGATCAAACTAAATATTAAATGGTGTATGGTATTGTTTGTCCTCAGTTTTCAATACTCCATTCACTTCTATTGACAGTGTTAGAAAAAATATTGTTACTTGGGTGGATGAAAATGACAACTGCATTTTACAGATACAATTGTATTGAAATGTCGTTTATGCAGTGAATAATGAAAAAGAATGGCAGGAAGATATGAGCAAATTGGCAGTTTGACCAATGCCAATCATTTAAGAAAGTGAAAGGCTCTGGTATATTACTTGTAGCAAATACCAGATTCTGCCAACCAGTTCTTTCTAGAAAATGTTAACAATCTTAAGCTGATATGGTGAATTTGTACAACAAATGGCACCGAACTAATTGCTAACATTGCTCACAGTAATACAATACACTTTTGTTCTTGACAATTTGGTAATTTATGTACATGGACAGAACTAACACGACATCCAAATATTTTGATCTTGCTTAGTCAGAGCAATAACTGCTTGGCACAACACCCTGGCTGATTTTGTAAATATGTAACCCAACATTTTAATTCTTATTGGTCAGATGGCATCAATATATTTACTACAATTCAAAAATGATGGAGAACCAGAGTTAATGAATATTGACTGAACAAACTACATTATATATAAATGTTTCATACTGTAGCTTTGGAAAATATATAATACTTATTTTTAGCCAAAGCACATAACTTGTTTAGAGGTATTGTACAAGTATGTTTTAGAAAAAGCTATGAAAAGGTGCATCAAACATTAAAATCCAGAGTAAAAATTGAATTGAATTGAATGAACATTCACTCTATTCCTTTAAAGGGCTCATTGTGTGTGGACTCCATGTTGCAAAACACAAAGTAGAGAAACACTGCGATGACCAGGAAGACCAGAATCTGAACCCAGAGTGGTATGAGCCGAGAAGACTTCTCCTCTGGAACAGGCATGTTAGATTTCACTGGGGTGGTGTTCGAATAGGACATAGTTCTATAAGTCGAAGGTGTATCATACGGCCTAAAAAACAATGAAATAAAGTTTTACTTGGAAGCATAAAATTGATGACCAAAATCCAGTTGTAAAAAATCTGTGTGTAAAAATATGCATGTACAGACACATGTACATGACTAAAATTGTTGTCATTAATGCAGTCAGAACTCACTGCTACAATGGACCCAACATTTGCTGAAGCATCTTTGTTCAGTAGCTTTGTGGAAGTTTAGAGAGAAAGGCACTGTGCATGTGCAGATTTGTTAAGACTTTTGGTGCATTGTAGTGATAAGCGATCATGACCAATGCAACAAGATTGTGCCCATGTTTAAATGTACTTTAGACTCTCTCAGCATCTTCAGCACCAAAATAATGACTTAATTGCCACTCACTGAAGAAAAACATTTTTGTACTTTGGTTGTTTATTGGTGAAGGCCACAATAAGATAAACAGAAATATGTTGGCCTGGTCCTTTGAGGAAACAAAAGAGCAATCAGATAGAAATTGAAATGGAAATCATTGGTACTTACTTGTCAACAAAATCCTGACTCCTGTACTCAGCCCTTAAGTAGGGTTTTCTGTGGGGAAAAAAAGAAAAGTTATGCATTCTGTGTTATCTGAAAATATATATATATGCACCCTGATATACACTTACTCATCCTGAAAGTCCCTTTGAGTGTATTCCGGTCTTGAACAGGAGTATGGTTCTCTGATTGAACAGGACATACGTTTTCTTTAAGAGTCTAGATAAGTGTAATTCAGTTGACATTATTGTATGGTTACGTTATAAATTGATAATATAGGAAACTAACCTGTCTCCATAGCCTTCACTCCTAAACTGAAGAAAGGAAAAAAATAAACCAGGCCGCAAATTAACAATTCATACATAATATACGGTACCAGTCAAAAGTTTGGACACACCTTCTCATTCAATGGTTTTTCTTTATTTTTATTATTTTGCACATTGTAGATTAATACTGAAGAAAGTTCATTTCAGTTACCAGCCTCAGAAACCGCCAATTAACAGCACCTCAGATTAGAGCCCACATAAATGCTTCACAGTTAGCAGACACATCTCAACATCAACTGTTCAGAAGAGACTGCGTGAATCAGGCCTTCTTGGTCGAATTGCTGCAAAGAAGCCACTACTGAGGAAGAACAACAAGAAGAAGAGAATTGCTTGGACCAAGAAACACAAGGAATGGACATTAGACCAGTGGAAATCTGTACTTTGGTCTGATGAGTCCAAATTTGAGGTTTTTGGTTCCTGTCTTTGTGAGACGCAGAGAAGGTGAATGCACTTATTGTAAGTCGCTTTGGATAAAAGCGTCTGCCAAATGACTGTAATGTAATGTAATGTGAATGGATGGTTTCTGCATGTGTGGTTCCCACCGTGAAGCACAGAGGAGGAGGTGTGATGGTGTGGGGATGCTTTGCTGGTGACGCTGTTGGTGATTTATTCAAAATTCAAGGCACACTTAACCAGCATGGCTACCACAGCATTCTGCAGCGACATTGAGATGGTTTGGGATGATTTGGACCACAGAGTGAAGGAAAAGCAGCCAACAAGTGCTCAGCACCTCTGGGAACTCCTTCAAGACTGTTGAAGAACAATGCCAGGTGACCTCCTGATGAAGCCGATTGAGGGAATGCCAAGAGTGTGCAAGGCTGTCATCAAAGCAAAAGGTGGCTACTTTGAAGAATCTAAAATATAAAACATTCTGGTTTGTTCAACACTTTTTTTATGTGTTCTTTCATAGCGTTGATGTCTTCAGTATTTATCTACAATGTAGAAAATACAAAAAAATAAAGAAAAACCATTGAATGAGAAGGTGTGTCCAAACTTGTGACTGTTACTGTATATTATATAAATATGATAAAGTAGATCATGTTTGAGGATACTTACAGGTGTCCTATAGCTCACGTAGGTAACTTCTTCCTCTGAAATGAGAAAACCGAAAGTACATAAGGTCAGATCCTTTTTTTTCTTCTTTTAATGCTGCTATAGGCTATAGGCAGATTTTAAAAAATCGAATCAAATTGTTTTCAGCAAACTCCACCAAATTCTTGTTAAACAGGTCCCCGAGTACCTCTGTTTTTCCCCCAAATTGTTTTACTGTAGCATTTTTTATTATTAGATGTTAAAATAACTATCCCTTTCAGTTCTAGATGGGAAAAGTTTTTAAAATCCATTACAAAATCTTGTTCAATACGTCCCCAGGTATCGCTGTGATCATTTTCAAGTTTTCTTTACTACAGCATTTATATTTATATGAGCACTAATTTTAACTCAGGAAGCTGGTAAAACATAACGTTTGCATTGTGCCTTACTGTTTTGAACGAGATCCCCGTGTGAGCCAGTAACGTAGTATATTGTCAGGTGACATGGATTTCGGAGCTAGGAGTACCTTACTTACCCTCTTCTCTGTAAAAGGTTTTGTCGGGGGATGGTTTTGCCTTTTTCTTTTTACCCATAGCCTCTATTATCTTCTTTTCGTAGAGAGCTCTTGTCGAATCTAAAGTTAGGCGAAAAAGTGAACACAAACAAAAACATAAACAAATAAGCATCCAATAAAATTAACCACCACATCGCATAATCATAATCATCAACATTAAGAATTGTACTTACCTACAACCGGTCCGTGTTTTATTCCATATTCATCAAGCAGTTCGCTTATTTCTTGGGCACATTTGCTGCTCAGCGTGGACATGGTGTTGGTCTGAGTTCGCTAAGTAGGCTACCTTTAGTAAACAGCGCATGAAATGTATACAAATTACAATATTCTCTACAGTCCCAATTTCAATTGACGAAACGAACAATTTTGGTATCTCAACTACGAAATATTGGGCGCGTTTGTTTCAATTTATGAATAAGGGAAATTCCGCTTTCGTTGCTAAATGATAACAAGTAACTCCACCTATGTTTACACCACCCATTAGAACACAAAACATTCGCACCCACACGGAACCGTTTATTCAGTTCCGTTTCCTTTCGGCAGTGTTGTTTTCCTTTTAGAAACCGTAGCAGACATGTAGTAGCGCCACCGTTGGGTAGTATGATCTAATGCGTTCATTCGTATACATATATAAAAAAACAACAATACAAATTCTACTATTGCTTATATTTGATATATCACCATAATTAATGTATCAATGTATCGATTATAGAACGTTCAAGACACACTCAGAAACTCTTTTAAACTCTTTTTATTTTTTTGGCAAATAATATTTATTTATGTAATTGTGTTAATTGAAAATATGCCAGCAAGCTAAATGCATAACAATGGTGGGCATATTATCCCTTGAAGGGGGGTACCAAGGAAGTCAGTCTCATCCATGGACCACCAGAGCAGCAGCAGTCCCACCCCCATCACCAGGAGTTTCATCTTCAGCCGGCCAAGACACTACGGGACAATGAAAGAGATATTTACATAGGCGAAGCCAATAAAATATAATACATGTTTAATATTTTGTTTATGTATTTTTTTCCTACTCTATCCACAAATCAAATCAATGTAAGTACTATCAAAGCATGCCTTGTGTTTTCTGGTTTGTAACTGTTCCTGAGTCATGCTACATTCTCTGGTACCATATTGGACTGGAGTTGTAGATTGGAGTTAATTGTGGGTGTATCAGATTCAGGTCCTAAAAGATCATTACTACATTGTGTGCATCAGATGCGTTTGGATACAGATGTGCAAATTGTGCTTGACATCCTTTCTGGTAATAAAAAGTCCCCTTACGTTGTATGTCTCTGCAGTGATCATCTCTTCCTCTGTAGAGCTGTCAAATTAATCCCTGCCATTACAGACAAAAGGGTGGACATTATGTTCAGATCTGCATGTGGCAGTTGGTTAGACCATCGTGTGTCAATTTTACACATGAGAAATTACACTTACTCCTCACTGTCATAGTGAATGACTTGAGACAATAGATCTGAACAAAAGTGTACTTTTGTCTTCCTGCCTAATGACAAAAACATGATATGATGATGAAAATCAAACAAAGGTATATGCATGCATCAACTAACCAATTATCTTAATTAGACTATGTACATGCTGACCTTCTTGATCAATTTCCCCATTGCTGTCATTGTAAAACTCATAGAAAGCCTGGATTCTCTCCTGTTTCTGTTTCCAATTCCTCTCGTCTTCATACTCATCATCTCCAAAATAGTCGAGCTCAGCAATTCCAGAAGCCTCGTCCTCATGGGTAAAGAAGAAACCATCATCCACAGATCCCTGATTGGATGACAAGCTGATCAGGTGTATGTCGCCCTGAACGTCTGTGTTGAATGGATCTTTTGAGACCACTTTGGCATACTGGGCAGTTTCACATGAAGGCGATGCCTTCTGCTTATTGTCGTCTTCTGTTTTTAATGTTGAATCTTCAGATAACAACGGCATATTTGCTGACACATAGTCCTCACTACCAGCCGGTGCCTCCAATGTGGTGCAGAGTTTTGTCAGAGAGGAGTCTTCGTAGATTGGTCTCATCTCGTCATGGTGTTTCTGTAGTGGCAGTGGAGCGATTGCAGGAGCTGACACATGCAGACCCAAATCATCTGTTTTGTATTCCCCATCAATCTTGTTAGCTTGGATCTCATTGTCACTGGAGCTGAAGATGTGTATTGTTTGGGGCCTGATGTCAAAGATGGACTCACTGGCACATGTATAGTCATAGAAATGATAACGATCTTTATCTGATAGAGAGCATGTTGCATTGGTTGCTCCATTTAGCTCCTTCTCATCTTGGGTATGATCTTCATCCTCTAGACACGCACCTACCTCATCTCCAACATCAGTCCAACATCTTTCTGGCAGCACATTTCTCGGAGCATATGGATGTGTTTTTGATTTGTATTTGTTGTCTGTTTCTCCAGCTGTAAAAGCCCTGTGCTTTGCATCAACAGTTTCTATCCATCCAGGGCACACATCCTGGTCTTCTTTATTGTCAATATTTACTGTGCCTAACAGTGTAGGCTCTGTCTCTCTGTCCAGATAAAACATCTCTCTCGAAGCAGACAGCTGTGCATCCAGTTTGCATTTACGTTCTTCATCTGTGGTCTCGTCATGCCCCCATGAAGAGAAGTCCAGGGGGAACTCGGCAAAGGTCTCCCCGGCCTCTTGGTGGTCATCCCCAGTGAAGTCCTTCACTTTATCAGCAGCGCCCTCCACCATGTCATCTTCAGACACAAGCTCCTTCAGACTCTGCACTAGGTCTTGTACAGGAAAATCAAGAATGTCGTCATCTCTGCAGGGGCCTCCATTCCAGCAAGCATTAATTTGTCTGATAAGTGTTTGCTGATGCAGAGCCTTGTCTTCCACAGTTTGGACTGGTGGATTTGCCTTGGAAGTACCTGTCCTGACCTGTTCTTCAAATTGCAGGATCTCAAAGTCCAAATCTACAATGGAGGGCAGAGCTGTGTCTGTAACAACATAACTGAAATGTCCCAAAAATATATTGAGTTGTTATAATTGTCCCTTTTAAAAAAATGCATAATTTACCTGTAATGGATGTATACAACAGTCCTTCTTACCTGAAAAAGCCTCAGAAAGTATTTTTCCATGACCTTCTTCCATTATGTTTTGCAATGTTCGAAGAATAATACTTTAAAGTAAAATGTATTTGAGTACATTCAGGACTGACATCAAGGCATGTATATTTAAAGCATGTTTTTTTTAAAACACGCCTCAGGATATTTTTGAGACTCAGAGTAAATGTAGCAAAGTCGAAGCAACGTGTCTTCTGTTGTTGCTTCAAGTCATTTCCTGTCAAAAAAAACATATAAATATGCACTTGAGAACGAATGGCTGAAAAATAGCCAACCAACAATTAGAAACAATTAGAACACGATGAACAGAGGTTTATGGAGAATATATTTTGAAATGCGCTTACATAAAGGTTAAATCACGAAAGTTCCTTTGTCTTTACCTTGAGTGGTACCACAGAATAACGTCCGCTTTCATGTGGTCTCACAACACACTCCAGCAATCACTTCCGTCACACTGAAACAAGTGATGTTTATTGGCCTCTGAGAACACTCCACTGTTACCATGCCATTATGATGTTGCTGTTGTTGTCATGGCCAATGACTATCACAAATATTTAAAATAAAATGGATAACATATATTTTAAAAATGTGTTACGATCCAGTAACAAAAAATAAAAGGTTCCAGTGGAAATGGTGAGGTGACTGGTGAAGGATGGTTGTCCTGACTGGTCTATAATTCATTACGCAGCCTGTAGCGGTGTTTGGCTTTCAGGTCCACTTCTACCGGGAGGTGATCGCTGACCTCCAGAGCCTTTAAGCCAATCAAAAGAAAATGCTGTCAGTGTGCTGTCACACACACACACACACACACACAACTTTGGTTCTCTACATTTTATGTATGCATGTATAATGCAAGCATATTTAACTACCTCCTCCTCGCTCAGGTGGAACTCCTTTTTAAAGTTGAAAGGTTGAGCTGAACCTGGAACAATGCCGTGGATGATCTCCTGTCCATGGACAACAATCCTGTCAGGAATAACATACATTTTTCTTGTCTTTCTAGTCTGAGATACTCCAAAAAGGTTCTGGTCACTTAAAAGACAGAGAGGCCCTCCATGTATGTTTAAAATAATATATTTTTTCAGCTGTTTTCCAACCACCAAAAAAAGAAAATAACAATAACAATTTGAATAATAAATAATAAAATATTGTTCATTTGTTGTCATTGTTGTTCATTTAAGGTTAGCACTCCCTGACCTGTCATAGGGACAGTGTGTTTTCTCCCGGACGGTGGTGTCCTGCTCATCTCCAATCAGCCAGTGGAATTTGGGGTCGCTCCGCAGACGCATCGCTCTCCAGCCCTTAATGGTGACGTAGCTGCACCCGGCGTTCAGGTCTCCTAAGATCACAATGTTCTGGGAAAAATGAATAGGAAACAAAGGGGAAAATGACAACAGATTAACTCCAAGTCGTACAAGCACACAGAACAGAACGGCCATTTGAAAAAAACTAATTTCAATGAAAAAATGTTCTGAATACAATGGAATGATTAAACTCACATCCAGCTTCCACTTTTGGGAGATGTCCTTGAAGACAGTGTACAGTTCTTCAATCTCCTTCATAGCTGTTTTTGGGCTGGTGTGCTGACCAATCAGGATGAAATCCTTCACCACTGCAAAAGGACCCATGATTAGTGCCTCACACCTTATCCTAGAATACCTGTTTATCTACTTGTTTTACGAGGTACATTTTTCCCCAAGCAATAGAAAGCATTTTGAAAGGTCTTCTTACACGTTGCAGGGGAGTGAAATCGAACAATGAAAGGTTCTCTGGAGAAACCGTCCGTCTCATTGGTGCCCTCCACCTCCAGTTTATGATACTGATAATAGTCCTTCACTTGCAGTACATTGTCTCTGAAGAGGATTAAAAACAACAAGAAACCTTCAGATATTTCAGTTGGCATTAAAGGGCTTCGCTAATATCTGATGTGATGCAGGAGGTTACCTGTAAATGTAAACGTATTGCTCCTTGTATGTCTTTCTCCCCAGCCTCTTGCTCTCTATATAGGCATAGGAATTGGATTTATCAAACCTGAAAAAAAAACAGAAAATCAGTTTTAACAAACCTAAAAATCACACCGCAACTCAACAAACAGATCTCTCTACAGCCACAACTTTTTTCTCATATTTTTTTCTGTACCAGGTCATTTGACACTGGAGTAACAATCGACATTTTACAGATGAAATGTTGCACCTGTTGAGTTCCATGACCAGCGTTGGTATGGCTCCTCCTTTAGAGTCTCTGACCTCCTGAATCAGACACAGGTCGCACCTAGCAAGAATCTAAACAATCAGGGAAAAAACGATGTTACCTCGCACATTAAACCTTTTATATGAACAATTTCTATGATGTAGATTTCTCTTCAGTTGTTGGAGGGAAATCTGAATTACATGTACAAACCCTACCTTTAGTAGCAGTCCCATGACCTTTTTGTTGTTGGCCTTGGCTTCGCCAAAGCTCTGAACGTTGAAGGCACATATTTTGAGGGAAGCTGCAATGTTCACCAAGCACACCCCCATAAAACATAGCAGGAGGATTTGACGCTTCATCGTCTGTAGGCTGAAAATAAGGAATAAGAAAAATAAGAAACATCATCATCAACTTTATGGCCCATAACCCAATTTCCATATTGGGAAATACAATGCAGCCATCTACATGTAGTTATTTGATTACTTTGACTCACATATGATGATCATTGCCTTACCTTTGATGCCAGGGTCCCAGGGAGATTGAAAGCAGGGAAAGCAATGAAAGCAGGATGGATCCATCTCTTGAATGTGCTGTCATGTATTTGGGGAACATACAGGTAAGTACTGTGTGAAAGACAGAGGTCAGAGGTCAGTGATGGATATGCTGTGTCAGTATTCATCAATAATGGGGCTTTATCTGGAACTGTTAAAAAAAAACCCACTGAATACAATGGCAATGGCTTGAATACAATAGCAATGGCTTCAGGCCTGTGTCAGAAAGTTCAGCTTTGAGTGTGTTTTGATTCCAAGTGGGATCAAGCTGTGAATTTTGTTAACTTTATTGTTTAATTCATCACTAATATCCTTGTAATAGAAAAGGAAAGGCTAATAAACGAGGCAAATCAGAATAAAAGTTGTGCTTTTATGTATATGTATATTTATATGTCATTAATCATTAACCAATGAATTATTTGCAATCATCAACCTTAACCAAATTCGGTTAGGGCCGATTACCGACCGTGAAGTTGGTTACCTTGACAAGATGTCAGGGTGGTCAGGATTTCTGTGAAGCCTTATGAAATGTAAGTATTGGATTTTGTAAATAAAAAGTGGTTCAACACAAAAGTGAGGTACAATAATTTATTCTAAAACTTTGTGTTGGTTTGTCCTAAAAATTGTAGTTTCTTCATGTGCCACTGGTAAGTTGTGTACTGTTATAATGGGGATGATTTTTTCCTTATTGTGCAACAAAATGAGTGAAATACCATCACATATGAAGATAACATTAACTATACACTAACTATAGAACAGCACCATATAGAGATTGTAGATGCTAACTAGGGGCAAACCAACTTTTATATGTCTTGACAACAGACCAATGCTATTGGCCTGGTTCAAGAGCTATAATGGTATCCAGTTGTGTATATATATATATGTGTGTGTGCATGTGTGTGTGTGTGTGTGTGTCTACCAAATGCCAATACCATTTATCTAAAGGGTAATGTATGTTTGTTACACCTTGTTACACCATGGTGTAATGGTTGGAGCCATTGTGAAGTTCAAGCCATCAATGCTGTGTTTGGAAACCCATGGCGTACAAGTCCCTGGAGGTGCTATATGTGTGTGTGTGTGTGTGTGTGTGTGTGTGTGTGTGTGTATATAGCAGACGCTCCTGCTACATGCCACCTGAGTGACTTTTGCTGGGCTCCTCCGACGACCAGGAAACAGGATGTTGTTAAACCGGTTTATTGCACAGTTGGTAATGTTTTTGCAGGCAGAGCAGATAGTGAATGGCAACATGTCGGCACTCCTCTAGTGTGTGTGGTTGATAGCTGGTTTATGCTGTGTGCCTTGATTGTCCAATGCACCACAGGTGTGCAGCCACCCAGCGACTCAGTGAGGCTCCTTAAACCAGCCACCAACCACACACACTATACTCCACAATATAGTTGGTGATTGATTTATCTCCCCAGCTATTGGATCAGATCTGACCCATGGCACCTATTCGCTTGGTGTTCTTTTGTAATGACACATTCCTTTGAGTTATTCATGTTTGTCATTGGAGACAGTGAAACATTTGTTTCAGTGAAACACTCCTCTACACCCTGAACAGAATGGGTGCCAGCGCTACCAGGGATTACATCAACCCAAACCAGAATGTCAACCTGTACTATTTAGTTATTAGTGTCATGTTTTCCATGTTGCTTTACAAGTTATTTGATCAACCACATTGGCACTATTGATTATAAAATCAGTTGTTATTGTTTTGACCAAATCTTTGTGTGGAGTGTGTGTGGTTGATGGCTGGTTTAAACAGCCTCACCAGGCCCGAGTTAGGCTGATTAGGCTCTGGGGCTGCTGGGTGAGGCTGCACACCTATGGTGCATGAGACTAATCAAGGCACACAGGATAAACCAGCCACCACCACACACTCTGCTTTTAACTTGTGCTGACTCTACAATAAACCAGTTTCAACAATCTACCTGGTCCTTCGGTGGTGTGTGGCAGCGGTCAACTGCCACACTCTGCTTCTTCTATTTGTAGATATTACATATATATCACAAAGAATTGTGTCAACACTGTTTATTGCATGTTGCAAAGTTTCATTATAAAATGAGGTAACTGATGAACACATTGTTGTGTGACATTGGATGACTTGCTTTTATATTTTATTTCGTAGTCATGCCAACTACATATTATGCAACTATCATGAATGTCATATGCCCCCCACTTTATCAGGTTTCAATGAAGATAGTCCACAGTTATCTTTAAAATCACAAAAAAATAAATAGTCTTAAAAACGTTTATTTAATCTATTCCATTTGAATATCTGCTTTGGAATATTAACACCATGTTTCATACAGGTCTATAACAGTGGCGCTGAGAAGCCATTTCCATCAGAAAGTCCTCAATTCTGGTCTCGATGTCTGAGAAAATGTCGGTGACTTGATCCCTGAAAGGGGGGTGCCACAGTGACAACATGGCAACCCCTATGAACACCAGGAGCACAACAAGGAAGCCAAGCGTCCTCATCCACGATCTACGTGACCTCTGTACAACAAATAACAAGAAGAAACAAAGCCAGCGTTGATTATCTGGTGTCCTGTGCATCTTGAGAGTGTGGCAAAGTTAGGGTATTTACCTATTGGCTGTATTCATTAATTTATTAGTTTTGCCATTCTATGTTTTGATACTATTGTCATTGTCTTATTTCACTTCATTTTATGTGTTTTATTTCAGTTTTAGTACAAAGACATCATGTGAAGCACATTTTATGTATTTCATCACCATCAGTGGCCAGTGAAAAGGAAATGCTACATATATTCTTTATAACTGAAAGAGGTCCTTCTCTTTCAGTGATAAAGAATATATGTAGCATCTCTCACACTCACTCACACACACACACACACACACACACACACACCCTTGCCAGTGTGCTGCTGTGTCGCTGGCTTAGCTGCCGCAGCTGGTCTCTGCACTGCGTCAGCCGGGCCTGACTGGATCGGTACTCCTGCTGCATGGCTTCCAGCTCCACCTCCAGATCCACACACTACACACACACACACACACACACACACACACACACACACACACAGATGCATGCACACAACAACAACAACAACACACATGCACACACATACTGAAAGGAGCTATATGTAACACATTTACTGTACTCAATCATAAAATTACCATGTCATCAGAGATGAAGGAAACAAGTCTAAATACTGGCTTTTCCGACTACAATGCTACAGCTAGTATATTCTCCTTTGAAATGTCCATTCCAGGTTGGAAGGTCTGTTTTTGTTTTGGTCTGTGTATGAAACAAATTGGCACACAAACACAGTGTGTTGCAGCCATGGAAGCAAGCAAACTAATACTTTTCTATGTGTATTGTTATTGTAGCTAAGAAAGAGAACTTTGCACTTTGAACTTTATAGTGCAAAAGTATTCACCTCTTGTTCCTTGGTTCTGAGTCTCTCCTGCGTGTCTCGAAGCTCCTGCATCACCGGTGACTCTTCCTCCTTCTCCCCATCTTCCTCCTCCTCCCCGTCTTCCTCCTCCTCCTCGTCTTCCTCCTCCCTCCAGTCTTTGTCAGGTTCCTCTGAAGGCAGACACACCTGCACCATGAAGTCCCGGGTCTCGGTGGTACTGGCTGAGGAGAAAAACGAGGGGTTTGGGTTCATTGCTTTACATTGTATAACACATTTGACAGTGGCACATGATGTCCTTTTACAGGGATATAAATTGACAACTGGTTTGTGTGATTTGCTTGTCTTATCCGTCTGATAATATTCATTCTGAATAGTATGCCTATCTAATTGTTGTTATTTATTGGTTCGTAGTCTACTGATAGATAACTTTTGGCTGAAAGACGACTTCAACAAAGTGGGGTGCCCATGCTATCTTATTTTCAAACTGAGAACCCTTATTTTTGACCTAATCGTTTTTTTTGTAGTTTTGTATCATATATTTCTTGCATGTTAAACCTTACTTGGCAACTCAACAGTGTGATTCAGAGTCTGACCTTTCAGATGAATGTCATTCCTCAGGGTCTGATTGGTGTGCTCCAGCAGTGAGATGTTGTGTTGCATCTCTTCATGGATCCGCTGTAGAGAGCCCGTCTTCCCCCTCAGCTCCGCCTGCTGGCCCCTGGAAAGCTGCGCAGAGACGCAGACACACACACACACACACACACAGGTCAACCATGACAGACCTCTCCCTAATATCCAATCTGGGACTTCTTATCTTATCTTTCAAAGCCTATTACAAAAAGCCTATTACATACACAAGGATATGTTTCATGTGTACAAATATGTAATGACAAGACGATTAAGATTAATAAAAAAATTAATGTAAAGCTATGAAATACATTCTATATCTGATAGAAGTACATAAATAAAATGGATGAAAATACCCATATGCATCACATCCAATATACATTTGGATGAAAATAAATGAGCAAATCAAGTATATTTTTTGCCTATTTTCAGAGCAGACACGCTTTAGCACATATTGAACAGCGTGAGGTCTCCCGATGACTGTGATAACGGATAAATACAACTCCACAAAATTGTGACTTCACTTTGGCAACTAGGCGTTGTTACAGTTGCAGGAAAAAGTATGTGAACCCTTTACCATTACATCCATTACCTGGATTTCTGCATAAATTGTTCATAAAATGTGTTCTGATCTTCATGCAAGTCACAACAATAGACAAACACAGTCTGCTTAAACTAATACCACACAAACAATTATATGTTTTCATGTTTTTATTGAACACACCATGTAAACATTCACAGTGCAGGGTGGAAAAAGTATGTGAACCCTTGGATTTAATAACTGGTTGACTGGTTTGGCAGCAATAACCTCAACCAAGTTTCCTGTAGTTGTAGATCCTCTTTACAAAACTGTTTCAGTTCAGCAATATTCTTGGGACGTCTGGTGTGAATCGCTCTCTTGA
>OMNS01072974.1:0-11215 GCA_900303225.1 Laemonema laureysi
TGAATAAGTAGATTGAATTTAATGTTGCAAACAAACTTTTATTAAATCACATGCTCTGAGGAACAGCATGCCTTTCACTTACATGGGTCAAAAAGCATGTGTAAACCACACAGGTGTTCTTCAATGTGTGCTAACAACTTATTCGTATAGCAGACAGTTTGGAAAGACAATGTTGTCAGACCTAAAAATGAGCTCAATGTAGAGGGTTTCTTTATATATGCATAGATCATCCAAATACCAGCTGTCTGGCTATTATCCATGATTATAGGCCCTATGCCCATTACCAGCTCTATGCCTATATCCACGATTAAAGGCTCTACGCCTATTATCAGCTCTATGCTATTATCAGATCTATGCCTATTATCAGCACTATGCCTATATCCACGATTATAGGTTATATGCCCATTATCAGCTCTATGCCTATGTCCATGATTATAGGCTCCACGCCTATTGTCAGATGCCTATTATCAGCTATATGCCTATTATCAGCTCTATGCCTATTATCAGCTCTATACATATTATCAGCTTTATGCATATTATCAGCTCTATGAATATGATCAGCTCTATGCCAATTATCAGTTATATGCCTACACTCAGCTCTATGCATATTATCAGCTCTATGTAGTTACATATATATGTATTATATAGATGCCTCTAGACGCTAGAAGGTACAGGTATGTCTTTAACTGATGATGTGCTTGTTTTCAGTCAGTGTATAAGCAGCGCCCTCTTTAGCGCTGTGCACTATTGCACTGTGCAACAATTGTTGGTAGTTATCATTATGGATGCAAGCAAACCTTTTTTTTTAAGTCTGCTATAGCTTCCACCAATGAAGAAATATTGTAAGTCAGATGTACCTGTATTTTATACAGACTATGTGTGTTACATTCACACCGGAGCTGCCTATACTTCTAAACAGTGATATTATATGTCTTGCATCAGATATTATATGTCTCGCATCAGAACAGAGCAGAACATCTGACGTCCGGCATCTGGCATCACAATTACTGGCCAGTTAGACAACGAGGTCATCAACAAGACCAAAGACAAGACTAGACAATATCATTAATATGCACACTCGCGCCACCAACTGGACAGGGGTGTGAATTACTTAATGTTATAGTAGATCGCCCTCAGTTTACACACATATATTTACACAGTTTGCACACAGTGGAACTTTCCCACTAAGGATGTCATATAATTCTGACCAGTGGTGGACATTTTGTCACTGTTTTTGTTCTAATCTGTCAAAATGACAGACGTCATTGACAAAATCTGTCAATGATGGAAAAAAACCTCTGCTCAACATAGGGCCGATTTGCTATCCTACACTCCGGCTGGCCCAACAACAGACCTAGTTGTTTTTTTGTCTATTAATTATTAACCATTTTTATTTTGTCCCTTGTGTGTTGAAAATGTGTTAAACACTGATAAGGCAACATCATGACTTACTGCTTAAACAGTTTTCAACCATGTGTGTGTGTTACCTTGATGACGATGTGGCCCTTGCGGGTGCCACTGCGGTCCAGCTCGCGGTACTCCTTCACCATGACGATCTCACCCCCCTCCTCCACCTTGTGCGTGTTCTTCTCCACGTGGTTGAGGATACGCCAGTAGTCCTCCTGAGCCACGCACACAAACTGCTCCCAGGAGACAACATGGGGGAGACAAACGGGGCAGGGATGCTTCAGGTCAGTCTGAGGTTACAACAGGAGGCTTGCACTCCGGGTGCTTGCAGAGTTACCATTGTGCGAGGGAAGGTGGGGTGCAGAGAGAGTGAAAGGGTGAAAGAGAGGAGCAGGAGGCAAATGGGGTGAGGGAGAGAGCAATAGCTGTCCACTCGCAAAAAAAAAAGGATCTTCAGTTGGTCGCTTGTTTTTCCTTTCTTCTTCTTTTCACAAATCCCTTTTTACAAATTAATTGTAAGATCTAGCAAGTCCCAGAGTTTCCCTCAGCTCCAGACCAACATCTCTCTGCCTGACTAATAGTCTAGTCCTGCGCTTCCCTACTCCTTGATTTGTTGATTTTCTGAAATTGCCGGGGTCTCCAGTCTTCTACTGCTGCATCTTCCTATACAGTTGCAGACAGGAAATGATGCACACTGCAGAGGAACTTTTTTTGTAAAAGAGGGGGCTGAAACTAGTAGAACTTAAACTGTTTATACTGTTTAGAATCGCCATTGAGATTTTCATTAACACTTGTTATTATTAGGCAGTACAAGCCCCAATTTGACCAGGATTAACTAATATTTATAAATACAAAAATGAGGAAACAAGAATCAGAAGCTTTATACGTAATTATAACTATAATCAAAGATATATAATAACTATAATATATCATTTAAACAATCTGAAATGCTTGATATTAGAGGTAAACTTGAGGCTGGCCTCTAAATGATCCGGTGACATCACCAGTCTCACCTGGCAGTCGTCCCCCTTGGTGCGGAGCTCTCCACTCATATACTGCTTGTCCAGCGAGGGCGACAGGCCGAAGCTGTTGCCCATGCAGAGCGTCTCCACCCGGGCCTCAGTGTGGCTGATCTCCACTGTCCCGTTCAGGATCACGTACCACAGGTCCAGCTACGGACGGAGGAAAACAGGACAAGCTTTTCTCTATGGGACTGAACATTGATGGAAGAGATTGCAGGAATATCCTTTTTGTCATATGTTGGTCTGCATTCAGTAAACCATGCAATCCTTTTGCATACTGTAGGTATCCATTTAAATCCAATCAATGTCACCACGGCAAACTAGGCTTCCATACCTGCCGTTTTCTTTGTTTCCATTTCATTCAGATAGAATACCAGAGTGGTCAGTCCCTATATAATAGGCCCTGTTGACCTTAGTGGAGAGCTTTGGAGGTGTATGGACCAATAGAGAAGGAGTTGAGTGGACAAGGCTACCATGTGAAGTGTGAGCTGTCAGTAAGCCAGTGTTCACAGTGAGTCATTAGGCCATCAGTGCTGAGCCACACTCACTAACTCAACTCCTGCGTTCCGTTTCGCTTGTTTATCGCTCACTCTGTTGAACATAGTGTCTCTCTCTCCTACATCTCACTTGGTGAGTCATTCATGGTTTCTGCCTCAGGTTCTCCTGGAAGTCTCTCTCTGCATTTCTCAATGTCTCCATTATATTCACCTGATTCTATTCCATCTGTCTCTCTTCAGTCCTCGTTAGTTTCTTTCTCCTTTGTTCTCCTCTTTTTTTGGCACTCATTTTTTGTCTATTTGTCTGTGTGTATTTGTAGTTCCTCTCTCATCCTCCATCTCTCCCTCTCTACAGAGAAGATTGTTTTTGGTTGTGTGTGCCTCTCTGACCTTCAACTGGTCCATAGAGAAACAAACCTGTCCATCAAGCGACTGAAGTCACACACACACACACACAGCTTGCCCATGAACAAAGTTGACAGGAAGGCATGCATGCATTCATATACATTCAGATATTCAACTCTTGCAAATGCATATATTACTATGCAAATGTACGAAGACTGTGTGATGCGTGCAGATGCACGCGCACGCACACGCACACACACACACACACACACACACACACGCACACACACAGTAGACAACTGAAGTCCATTGCTTCCACAGCTCTACAACTGCTGTTCCTGTTGATCAAGAGCTCTCCTTTGATCAGCCATGAAACCTCATTAATTACTCGCGTGAGGGACTACATGATTGACTGTGCTTCTCTCTGCTGTATGTTGGCAGACATATTCGTCCAGAAATTCACTTAAAGTAATCTAATCTAACTAATCACAAAAAGTAATCTTAAGTGACAGGCCATTGAAGTGTGCCTGTGTATGTGTGTGTGTCATGCATGTGCATGCTGTGTGGAAAAAGGTGTATGCATTTCTAGGTACATGTACGTGTCCATGTCCATGTGTGTGTGACATGCAGCATAATGAATGTGTGACCTTAAGTATGGCGCAGAATACAAAAATGGTGTGTGGATTATAGGTCTGCGTACATGGCAGTGTGTGTGTGTGTGTGTGTGTGTGTGGTTACCTCCTGCTTGTCATGCAGCACGACAGTGCCGGCCTGCTCCACCACCTCAAACACCATGACACCACAGAGGTCCCGGCGCACCGACATGGTCATGTTGGCGAAGGCCGGGAGCTGGTGCATGAACTCTAGCAGCTGCTCTGTAGTGGGACAGGCGGAGAGGAGGACCAGAGGAGGACCAGATGATAGAGGACGGAGGGGATGGAGAGGACGAGAGGAGAGAGAGACACATGCACACATACGGGGTTATAAACCAGATTTTTAAAGGAAGATAAAAGGATAAAAGATTGTCTGAAATAAACATGAAATAAATTAATAATTCATGAATTGAATAAATTAACACATCAGCATTTTCTTCTTATTCACAAGGGATTGTTGGATTCCAACAGCCGATTTAGACATGGGTATTGTTGGCCTGAGGGACACAAAGTAAAACTAAACTGAAAGAATAAAATTGGATTTCACAAGATGTGTACACAACGTTCAGTGTGTACTATAGGAGAGAATGAAGCAACCAGTCCTACATTCCCTTTTCGTCCATCTTTCTTCTGTATTTGATGTAAAATGGATCACATCGTCATCTGTGCTGAACCAAGAGGGTTGCTGGTTCAAGCCTCAGCCCCTCCTGGCAGATATATTAAAAAGCGATTGCGCAACACACCGAACAGCTTCTGACACGTGCCTTGCATGGTTGACACTGTCATAAATGTGTGTAGATGAATGTGAGGCATTAAACATTCACTTGGAAGAACTTTCAGTTGGTGTGACATCACCACATACAGTATGTCTTGTCTAAATACGTACTGTATTTGTTGAATAATTACATACAGTATGTATTGTATAAATACAAAAGTATGTCTTGAATAAATACGTATTGTACTTGTTGTATAATTACATACAGTATGTAAATACAAAATTGTATAAATACTATAATAATAAATACTCTCTCTCTCTCTCTCTCTCTCTCTCTCTCTCTCTCTCTCAAAGATGTGGCTCTGCGAGACATTCCATTTACTATTTTACAAATTGTGTTGGTATGAATTGAATTGTTACAGAAGAAAATAGTAATGGCCTGGGTAGCTACTGGATATTACACAGCCTGAGTTTGCGAGCACACACTGTGTGAAACTAGTCCCTGATGTGTTATCATGCCTACAGAGATAATAACAAGCAGTCTTTCCCCTTCATCTTCTGTCCACTGTGGCGGGGGACAGAGTGACCTTACACCAAACTGAACACACAGTCTGGCCTGAAAGAAATGCTGCTTACCATCTAGTTAAGTATGTGCATTATTTCTATACTCATAAACTCATAAAGTCATTTTTTTTCTCCATTTTTAATGATGTATACACATGTTATCCCATGTGGCTGAGGTCATATGCTAAGATAACTACTGATGACAAAGAATCGTATGAATGAATATCGATGAATATGAGTATCAGCCAAGAAATGTCATTTTGGTGTATGTTTTTTTTAAAATTTATATAGTTATTTTAAAAAAGGAGAGAAAAGAATAAAGACGTATCCAAAGAAACATTCAATTCAACATTCCCATGATGACTGACCGATGTCGTCGTCGTTGCGGTCCGCCGGCTCCTTCTCTAGGCACTCGCGGACCAGGTCACGGCCCAGCAGGGTGTCTGAGGTCCTCTCCAGGTCTTCATCCTCCTCCTCCTCCTCCTCACTGTCAACCGCGGCCTCCGGCAGGCCTGACAGGTCCACGTCCCCCAGCTCGCTCTCTGTGGCCTAGGTCACAACCAGCAGGGAGACAGTTGTTTCCATCAGAACCTGCTAGTAGCTTTAGGTAATTTACATTACAGTCATTTAGCAGACGCTTTTATCCAAAGCGACTTACAATAAGTGCATTATTATAGTAATTCATCAATTAGCGTCATTAAGGATCATAATAATTATAAAAGTTTGTGGTGGATTTCACATGACAAAAACAAGGTTAAAGCAGGCAAACATTGACTGAACACTGGCGTTAGACGAACCAGAAAAACAAATAACAGAGGAAAATGTATTTGTGTTTGGAAACATTAGGCAGTATAGGCATCTTGTACTGTGCAGGCCTTGTGAGCTTGTGTGTCATTTTTTGTCCGCTTCACCATGGTCATGTCATTGTTAACATGTTATGGGTACAACATGTGTAAAAAATACACATGCACAAGTCATATGACCTAAAATGCAGGAAAAAGTCATTTATTCGTACAACCCCGCCCCCCCGATATTTAATTTGCTGTACTGAGCTGGCAGATGGTTGGCAAGGCAGAGTGTCACAGGAGCCGAAGCCAAATGGGATTTGAACCTTCAACCCCTGAGGTGAGGCGAGGGGCTTTCAGGCAGTTGTGGCAAAAACTGTGAGCCATCTGCTGGATGTTGCTGAAAACCCCCTGGACAGCAAGAGAAGCTAATGTGCTCTAAATCTGATTTACATATTCATACCTGTATGTTATTCATGATATGATCAAAGTGGGATCATTTCACATTAAAAAAAGGAAGACAAATTTTCCACCGACTCTCTTGTGGGTTCACATCTCAGTCTATGTGCTTCAATCTCTCAATGCTAATAGTCAATCGTTAACTCCTATCCCGAAGTTCTATCATTTACCAAAAAAAAAGGATTTGAAATATGTAGGGATTACAGACCCTCATACAGGTATATAATAGGTTGCATTATTAGGAATCAAACCAGCAACCTTCATTCTATTGAGCAAGGTGAACGAGTACAACAAGAGATGGCTTTATCTGTAATGGATGAAGCACAACTGTGGTAAATGTGAGTGGGCTTGTGTAGGAACAAAAAAAGGACATAATCAGCTAGCTGGCAATACCAGTTGCCACAGTCTTGCCACTGTGAAGACAGGTACATAATCACCTAAAAGCCCATTTCAGACCATTGAACATCTCTCTGACAGAAGCCTCTAGAGTACACACCGCAGAGCACACAGTGTCAAGTACACAGTGTAGAGTACGAGTACACACAGAATACTTTGTGCTGAAACTGTCAAAACACTTTTTTTCTAAACTTATCACTGAGATCAGGACCAATAAATCACTATTGAACAAATAGGGAGAGGTTGATGATAACGTCAAGAGACAACTTTTTCAAATCTTCTGCAGCGACACTGGTGGCTGGTGAATGTTAAGCTGGTCAGTCAGAAAGGGTCTAGGGCCTGATCAGTAGAGCTGTCAGGTGGATAAGGCTATAGTGAACAAGGCTATAGCTGTGTAAAGCCCATCTGTCTGCAGCTCAATCACCACTCTCCAACATGCTGCCCAGACTGGAGGCCTAATCCGTCGCTCCATCTAAGCCCATCTGAAATGTAACAAGAGTGGAGAAAGGACCTAAATGTGTAGTTTGCATCTGCCAAGAGCAATCAGATCCACTTTTCTATTTCCACCCTTCCCTCTGTTAATCACTAGGAAACAACAACAACGACCTGACACCAACAACCAAACATATCACAAGTGGAAGATGGATCAGTAACAAGTTAGTGAATTTGAGATCCACACATTTTTCCTTTTCTCCCCAATCAACAGAATCCTGACAGTGAGCTAAGAGGAAGCAACACACGGCAGACACATCCAGGGTTTGAACTACATTCAAACTAAATTGGCTGTTCTGCCAATCGTGATTTAAAACGACCTGCAAGATTGTTGTGCTGTACATCGACTCATTATTTAAAGAGGAACTTACAAGGCAATACAAGGAACAATATACCTTGGACAATAAGTGCGGTGCATAGAGGCCATTACTGTTAGAGTGTATCTGCACACCTGGGGTCTATTGCATGCTGAGATGAGGGCACCGACCCTGTACATCCAGGTCATGTTATGTCTTTGGTAAGGGCACTGAACGTGTACATCGACCAAATGAACCAAGCTCCAACAAAAGATTTATATGAAAAGGTAAAGCAAAATTGAATGAAGGAGAAAGAGGAGGCACAGAGGAGCCAGAAAGGGTCAAGTCTTTAAGACATAGGTAAACAGAGGCGCTTCAGTGACTAGCCGATGTGTGCGCAATGGGAACACGACCTGCGGGTGTGTGTATCTCGGCTATGCGTACGTGCGTCTCACCCCTCAGTTGGCCAGGTTAACAGCTCAAATCATGCGGTCACTATGTGTACAGCAGGTTGTTGATTTTTCAGTCAACAAAACACACAATGAGATGTGCCCACTTGGAAAGTTACAAAAGGGGAGTGTAAGGATGAAGTGGATGAAAAGACCATGAATCCACAACAGCACAAGCCTTCGAGTCAATGCTCAACCTTCCGAGTCAAGGTTTTGGAACGAGGCCACGGAGACCTACCTGTTGTCAGAGATAACTCTGTAACACCTAGTCTGCATAAAATAGTTACTACCTACTCTGTCCTATCCATTTTCAAGAAGCAATCATTGCCTTTCCGTACATTTCTGGACAATCCTACAATGCTGATATGACAAGTACATACCAGTCTGTGTTGAAGGTTGCAATCTGTACACCCTGCCTATCAGCCACATTAGAGGTAGAGATGGAAGGGCAAGCTTGACTGGTAAAGTTCAACTGTGTTTGTGAGTGGCCTTTCCTCCACAGCGGGAGTAGTGGGGATGGGGGACTAATCACACACACACACTCACACTCACACTCACACTCACACACACATTAATGACCTGGCTAGGTTTAAGGTTTAAAAAAAAAAAGAATGACAAAATATGTATTCAGGAAATACTTAAATACTGGATTTAATTTAAGCAATATTACACAAGAGGGTGTGCTTTACCATCATTATTGGGATGCAAGCAAGCATCACCAAAGTTGTGAGTTTCGTGAATTGTTACACCCCTAATGCAGTGTTTCTAAATATAGAATAATATTTAATATTAAAGATAAACTACGGCCTAAACACTTTGACAAGGTTAAGATATTTCTATTGGTGATGTACAACGCAGCCCAGGTCCTATTTTACTGTTTTGTGTAGTATTTAATTTTGCCGGGGCTAAACTCAAACATCTGTAGACGTTACTATGTCACACAGAGACATTGCAGATGTTTCAGATTCAGATATGATTCAGATATGAGCTTCATACCCATATGACAACTGACAACAACTCAGGGGTTCTGTCTCACAATCACTGCATATTCTATTTTTACAATGTTCTTATGGCGAGAAATCAGCCAGTTACAAATTGCTAATAATGATAAAGTACAATATTAAACATATCGGAAAAATAAACCCTGGAATGATTACGAAATGTTTTATGACGTTTTATAACAAAGTGTTTCAGCATGTATTATTCCTTTAAGTATGATCGATTGATTGATAATTGTTTATTGACTTAGACAATAATTGATTGACAAGGAACCAGATGGCAAGTGACTGAAAACACATACATTGGATAGCTTGTTTCCATCATGTGTATTCCAAAGTGTTGCAAACAAATTAAACCAACTGGAGTGTATTGGTAAAAGGGAAAAAGTACCTGGTATAAATCTGATAGGCTGCTGCTCCCTGAGTCGCTGGCAATGCTGCATCCTGACTGGCTAGGGGGCACGTGCATCACCTGCTGGTGGGCGTGGTCTGTCAGGTGCATCTTATTGAGGTCGGCGGGAAGCTACAGCAATTAGACACAAAGAGAGAGAGGACATTAAAAAATAATAATAATAAAAAATACATAGAAATAAAAAGAATCATCATCATCATCATAAGTAATGTAAAACACAATAATAAACATGACACACAGAGACATAATATAGGCTGCCTGAGAGCCGGAGCATGGCAGTGGCAGCCTCTGATGTGTTTTTCCATCCCTGAACAATGACGTAACAGGAGGGATGCTGGACTAGACAGCTCAATATATTAATACTTCAGTGCTAGAGGTTGATAACATGAAACATAGTTTGGGAAGAAAGGTCAGGAATGGGGCTTAGAAGAAGTGGAAGTACTGGCTGAACATGATAAGCTCTTCAGTGCAGACGTGTACAGCACACACATGTAACTAAATGTTTTTCCAATCATTCTGTTGCCTGTCTCCTCTCCAGGCCTGATGGACAATGAATGTGATGCTTGTGCTGCATACATTACACATGAATATATCAATATGATCCAATAGGATCTGACCATTGTATCTCTCACACACACACACACACACACACACACACACACTCTCTCTTACCATTGTGGGCCGCAGCAAGGTAAGAGAAGACGTTCGACACGACAACACTAACCTACAGCTTATCTCCTCCATGTCCTCTACTGCTCTGACACGTGCACTAGCCCAAATACACACACACACGCACACGCAGGCGCACGTGCACACGCACACACACACACACACACACACACTCAAATCTAGAGTCACACCTAAGAGACATTCAAAACACAAGAGCGGGTGCCCAGACTGCCGAGTCATGCCAGGAGAAGTGTGACCAAGCCAGGGTTGAATGTAGCGGAAGGGCTGGTGCAGCACCACAAGCACCATGCAGTATTAAAGACAGGCTGGGGTGCTGCCTCCACCTCCCGCCCAGCTGTCCTCTCCAGGCCCGCTGCTCACCACTTAGTACACCCCATGGATAACCATGTGTTAGCAGTGTGTGCGTGCGTGCGTGCATGACACAAGCACGCAAACACACACATGAATGAATTCACGCATGCAGGAGGAGCATTGCCTTCACGTTGGGGTTGAACTTCATAGCTTCAGTCAGATTAAAATGGAACGACAACTGGACATTTTTCAATTGGCAATACAATGGCAACGCATATGACACACACACACACACACACACACACACACACACACACACACACACCTTTACTTCCTATGAAGTGAAATCCATTTCCCATTAGGAGACACCAGTATGCATATGATTGACGTGATTGCTATCGACCTCACATACAAACAAAGACACACACACTCCTGAATGCAGTATAGTGTTCTGTTCAATAGCCTAATTAGTGCAAGCGATTCTCTTACAGTGTGTGTGTGTGTGTGTGTGTGTAGGCCTGAGAAGAATAAAACCACAGTAAGGAATACCATAACATTAGGTGTACACACCCCCCCACCCCAGTCCTCCAACACACGAACAGAGAGGGTCATGTGGGTGGGCTGCTGGGCGTCTCCCATCCAGCTCATATATTAATGATGATGAAGTGATGGACATTAAATATACATGTACATGACTTCCCCTACGCCTGTGGGAACTCCATCACGGAAACCTGGGTGGGCATC
>OMNS01072983.1:0-11997 GCA_900303225.1 Laemonema laureysi
CACACCGAATGGTCCAGCAGTGTCCTTCAGATCACAACAGAATGTTCCTGTAGGTGCCTGAAGCACAGCTGCCGCTGTCACGGACACCTCTGTGACTCACACACACACACACACACACACGCATGCATGCACACACACGCGCGCGCACACACACACACACACACACACAAACGGTAAGAGTGCACATGAGAGAAAGGGAGATGGCTTGTGGAAGACTAGTCATGCATATCATGTATTTCTGCGTATCTGGAACTCTGTCCTCTCCTTTTTTAATCTCTTCATCTAGATCTCACCCCACCTCTCTCTCTAATGAGCAGCGCCCACTGGGAGGAGGGGTGAGATGAGAGTGGCCTGATTAACACTAAGCATGCAAAGTTAATTAACATGGCAGGTCATTAACTTGTGTAAACAAAGTAAAAGCACATGCTATGCTATGAGCAGTTCAGGGGGGCGTCTGTCATTACGTGTGCGTGTGTTGTGTTTGGCTAATGAATAAGGCTCCGAGCTGATCGCTCCGTCAGCCTATATCTGGAACCGCGTGGGACCCGCACCGTCTCTGCGGACCGCACCAGGGACCGGTTACAGAACAGAACGCACTTTCACTGCACCTTGCTTTTCGTTTTTTGTCATCGGCGCTACAGCAGGATGGTGGTAGGATTGTATTGACAGTGTGCCTGCGTTAATAAGCAGGTCTGATGTTCGTTATGTTGACGCGTTTACCAACAGTACTTCACACACCCCCTAAAGACACCTTACTCACAGTGACCTACATCAATTTTGCCGGGCGCGTTCTTTCCGAGCTGACTTTTCTCTTCTCGACCGGTATATTTGTGACTTTGTTTTGGAGTGGTGCCTGGTTGTAAAACTTTACAGTTGCTGTCGACGAACTTGCGGACATGTTGTTCTACAGGCCAGTCAGCGCCATCTTTCATCTGTGAGATGCAATGATTCACTGCGTTCAAGTCGATCATTCATCACAGGCCTCTATCTAGAGTTTACTGCCACCTAGTGGTGATATATGTATAATGTAGGCGCAAATGTAATACATATCAACTTGATTGACGATACAATGTTTTTAGAACATACGGTCTTGGGAGTTGAGTTGGCATAGTATTGCTCTCAAAACTTTATAAATATCATTAGTAGCCTAATTATTGCCATGGATCCACGCAAAATAAAACACAGCTGGTGAATATATAAACATTTATTCTCTGTATAGTTAAAAGAAGCCACAATGGAGTGAGAACAACCTCACTCCATTTACTGATAGAAAAATACCTTTGCTTTACCTGTCACTGTATTTTCATTCACACACTGTAAGAGGAGAACACCAAGGGTTGTGAACGTTGCCTCCAACTGGAGCCAAACACACTTGGTGATTCTCCTCATTACGAACCACAGCCATTCAGACATCATGAGGCAAAGGTAGATGTTTTGTTACACACACACACAACCATTTTACCACCCAAGAGTGGAGAGTGGACCCATTTATATTATTGTCAAAACCATTAGCAGGCAAGTGTGACAGAAAATACAAAAACCTTTACAAAAAGACAAAGATGCTTCACTGTATTAGATACACGGTTGGCATGTTACATATTTAACATTCCCTACAAATAAAAATATCTGTGGTAATCTCTTCTATATTCTCATTAGTTACTGTGGACATCAATATATTTTGTGTGCAAATTTAAAAACAATTTAAAAACAAAGCTTACCATACAACCATGTGGGAAAACATAACAAAGTCTTTGGACTTAATTTTCTGTTGTCGTATTTGGCTTTATGTCGGAACACCAAGTCAAAATGTCCGCCATGGACAATGAGGCATGAAGACAACAATACAAACACAAGCTCGCTGCCACGTGTCCAAAATGTCCTTTAGAAACAAAGTTTTGCTTTTGACACAGAGGCAACTGTTGGAGGTTTGATAAAGGAATGTCAAATATGATTTGTAATCCTTAAATGTGTTTTTTTTACACAGTGTAGAAATGTGCAAAAGCACAGTGAGTGACAATGAGAGACCCCAAAATCCTTTGATTTTGTCGTCGTTTTTGTTTTGAACGTTTTTGAGACAGAAAGCTTTTACTGGTGCAACTGAGGTTGGCTCGGAAACAAGTCTCTGGCCTTGTGTTGATTGATTTCTCCTGTTTGATTGGCAGCTTGTCTGGCCATTCACCACCTGGTAATCACTCTCATTGGCAGCTCCAATGTTCTTCTATCCACTCAGGAGAGCAAGTCCATTGGGGGGAGGGGGCGGGACTCTGGGATTTCTTCCAAATAGACCATAGGTGCCAGTCCTCTCCTGTCGTTGACCTTGAACACACAGACACACTCTCAGCACCGGAGGAACGACCGCTCAGGGACGCCAGAAGTTAGACTCAAATGCCCATAATTTCCCTCACTTTAACGCCTTCCTTCGTCCACCTCATGGGCGGGTACCACCCTGCCGGCCAACCAGCCCTCACCCTCTCATGAGGACTATTGGCTACGACCAGCCAATGACACACCCGTTATTGTTTTGTTTATTCTGTTTCCGATCGGCTAACCTGGGCGTCACAGAAACCATCGGGCCGCGGTTGGCCCAGCAGTGTGACGGTGTCCCCCTGACGCAGGGCCAGCTCCCTGCTGGGATGGGGGTGGGCGCTGTCTCTCAGCGGGCTGTAGCTGGAGACAGCCATGCACTGCAGGGCCTGGTCAGGACAACACACAGAGGTTCACTGGAGGGCCTTTTGGATAAACCGTGTCAGCTAAATTATGGAACGTAAATGCAACAGACAGGGGAAGCAAGTTTAAGGTTTTAAGGTTGGACTTGACAGGATAATATACACACACGCACACACACCCGTTTGGCCTGGATCCCTGGTGATGCAGGCTGTGACCGAGAGGAGTTGCAGAAACTCTGCAAAACAAGCACACAAACACAGATGGATTCAGTTCCCTGTGACGCGACAACAACAAACAAACAAAGAGGCCAGGGGAACTCCCACCGGAGTGACAGCAGTGAAGGGCGGTACCTGTGGAGCAGGCCCAGCATGTCTGACCAGCCTTAGCAGCGGGGTGGTGCTACAGTCAGAGGGGGACAGAGAGACCACGTGCTCAGCAGGACCGCGACCCGGCGACCCGGAGGAGTGCATAGTGTTCACCCTGCCGGAGCTCAGACCGTTGGAACCCAGGGTTTGGACCCCGATATGGACCGGCAGACTCAGGTCCACGTTCTCCAGGATGCACTGAGGTGGGAGGGGGAGGAACACATGTCAGGGAACATTGGAGGACCCTTGGTACACACTTTGTTGGATGCAATAGAGGAGGAGTCCACCAATACCTTGGTGCATGCTGAGCTCATGACGGACTTGTGGAACTCTCCATCTACGTACACCTAGAACCAGAACACATCAAAACACCTGCGTTTTACAGACTGAAGCCCTCAAATTAATGTTTGGCTTTGTCTGTGTGCGTGTGTGTGTGTGTGTGTGTGCGCCTGTACCCTGTAGCCATAGACGAAGGTCCCGTTGCTGCAGCCCAGCTCGTCGAGTAGCGGCCTCTCCCAGCCAATCATGAGGCTGCTTTGGCCCACCACCCGGATGACCTCGACAGAGCCCACCTCCCCCGGCGCCTCTGTGGGCAGACAGAACAGGACCTTGGATCAGAGCTGAGACCTGAGGTTTTAATGGCCGGTCATAAACTTCACTGAACATGGAAAAACTCTCGACATGGACGCAGCTATAAACAGATTTTCATTTTTATTTATGAAGGCATTAGATGTGATGCATTAGAATCAGTTTCTACTTTATATTTATGTTTCTTCACTTTCTTTCTATTTTGTATTCATGTTGACTATGTTTGTTATTATTGTTATGCACCAAACACCAAGACCGATTCTGCGTACGTGTTAAAGTTACTTGGCAATAAATAAATACCTGGCCTTGGTCTTCCGAGTTTGCCGTTCACCTTGGGAGCAGTGAACCTGACCCGGGGCCCGGGCCTCTCTTGGGGAGAGCTGCAGGCAGACTCAGCCCCGACGGTGGTGGTGGTGGATGCACGGCGGTCGCACCCAGTGGGGGCAGCTCCGCCCGAAGCACCGGTGGTGGAGGGAGGAGCAGGAGGCTGGACCCCATCACCAGGGTGACCAGCCTGGTGGGCAGCCTGAGGCCTGCCGGGGGCAGTGTTGTTGTTGTTGTTGTTGTCGTCCGAGGCGGTGGTACCAGTAAAAGGCTGGACACTGGACACCGCAGCCGGGGAGCCAGTGCTAGTCCTACGGAGTGTTTCTTTGGGCTGGTCGGTCCAACGGGTCGGGTCGGCGCTGGTGGATGCAGAGATGGTGGCGTGTCTCGGCTCTCTGGGTGATTCTGGTGTGTTTTTTACGTTGCTTCTTAGGTTGGATTTAGCGTCTGTCGGGGTCAGAGTGAAAGAACCGGAAAGACCTGCCGTTGTTGGACCAGCCGCCATTTTGGAAGGACTGCGCGTGAAACCGAAAGCCATGTTGGCAGACCTGGAGAATACTGCAGCAGAAAGTGTTGTCGACAGGATGGGGGCTGCAGGGGCTGTTGCTGTTGTTGCTGTTGTTGTTGTTGTTGTTGTTGTTGCTATGGGAGTCTTGTTAGTTTGGACAGGAGTGATGCTGACGGCTGGGAGAGGAGGAGGAGGAGGGGTCTGGATGCTGGGGGCCAGACTGTGGGTCCTGTTGAGAGAGGCTTGCTGGTGCTCCAGGGAAGCAGAGATGACGACGCTCCTCCTGGGCTGCTGTTGGCGGCCTCTCTCCACCGACCATCCAGGATTGGCTGGAGCCTGAGAATAAATGAAAGCTTTATTAGTCCAAGATGTGTCGACGAGAGTATGGAGGACAGTAACCTCTTCACAGGAACGTACGGTGATACTGATGGTTTCACCAAACCTTAGACATGCTGGACAGAGTTCGCTGCAGCTCCTGCTGCAGGTTCAGGATCTTCTCAGGACTGCTCAGTCTCCGGGTCATACCACCTCGTCTCTCTGAGGGGGGCGGAGCCGACCGCAAGCGCGTGTCCCCAGGGAAACGTGCGGGACCCGAAGTGGACTTTCCTCCCACATTCACGTCTTCGTGGTACGACCCAGGTGTGTCTAGCGAGGCGTCCGCTCGGCGTGTGCCACTGAGAGCGGTAGGAGACTATGGAAGAGAAAGCATCAGGACATCATCTTCACCTTAAACCTGCACCATATGAGGTCTCCCATCAGCAACCTTGAGTTCCAGTTCCAGTGCCTGAGAAACTTTCTAGTTTCTAGATGGAGTAAACAGTTGCAGTAGAACCCAAATAATGAGGCTTAAAAGCATAAAAAAGAGATGAACTGAGCTGAAATGTTAACAAAATAGTATATCTATATTTGCATATAAATGTTATATTTACATATAAACGTTATATTTACATATAAACGCTATATTTACATATAAACACTATATTTGCATATAACACATTCTTTTGTTACCCGAGGTATGCTGCCCGCCACAGGTGAACAGTTGTCCTCCTCCTTCAGGCTCTGGGAGACGGCCGATGGTGGAGCTCTGGCTTCAGCGTCTTCATACACGGGTGACTTAGCGGTCCAGGTCCACGCCGAGCCTGCAGTGTTTGGAGCTTCGTGTCTGGGTTCTGGCAGAGCTCCCACGCGGCCACCAGCAGCGCTACCGCCGTTGTCGTGCATCAGAATCGATCCGGACGGGATGATGTTTTGGTTTCCTGGAAGTGTTAACTCAGTGGGAGACGGGGAGGAAGAGAAGGATGGAGCAGGCGAGGAGGTGATGCTGGAGTCCCGGAGCCTCGAGGCGAATCCACGGGTGAACCTGCTGGTGAGGTGGTGGTCGGTGTCCAGGCCCAGGGCAGCGGGTGGAAACGAGGTGGTGTACTCCTGCAGGGCAGAGTCGCTGAGCAGGTTCTCGGCCTGCTGGGTGAGGGCATGGTCCACACAACCTTGCCTCCGCATGGCTCTCATCATCTGGACCAGGAGGCCGTTCCTCTCCTGACACTTCAGCACCAGACACGAGAGCTTGGCCTGTCATTGTTGGAGGAGAAGAAGCTGTCATTTTTGAAATGATCCATTTTAAAGGCCAACATAACTCAAAAGTTGCTCAATGAACATTAAATGAAACAATAAACAACGATGGGGCTTTTAGGGACGACTCATTGGGGACGTCTATGTCTAGAATAGTTTGCTCACCTTTAAAGGAGCGAGATCCAGATCTGTCTGGCTCTTCTTCTTCAGGAGTGCATCATACTGCCAAAAACACAACACATTTGCTACAAACAGCATGGATTTAGAAGCAAGGGGAAACACTCTATAGACTGGGACCCCACAGGCGATGTAGCGATCGGTGATCGGAGCTTTACTCCCAGCGGACTGTGAAGGCTCCTCACCTTGGCTCTGATGTCGTTGTAGCGCGTCCGCAGGGAACCCAGCGCCGGGCCGGACTCTTCCCGGCCTCCCTGCACTCTCCGCAGGGCTGAGTACTCCGAGTTCAGCTCCTCCAGAGCAACAGTCTATGGGGCGAGACACACATCATTTTGACTTGATTTGACGAACTGGGCACCTTATGAATGTTTAAAAGAACAATCTCAGAGCTGCCCAAATGTAGACACGCTGAACTCTCTGCTCACCTTAGCTCTTAGCTGAGCCTGGAGGATGCTGAACTGTTCCTCTGCGTGACTCTTCAGAGACAGCGCCTGATCCTTCTCTCTGGCCAGGCCTGTGAGCCTGTTGTGCAGATCTTTCACCTGCAGGACGGACATTAGTCAACATTCATGAGCAAGTCAAGCACTAAACACTTAAGCCTTCGCATACAGTGAGCAAAGTTTCAACTAAGACCTTTTTATTTTAATGATATGGTCTCATGGCTTAAAACTAGAATTATATTTTTACACCATAAACTGATGATGATGACAGTGATTGTATGCGATGTTCGTTGCCATACATACCTGTGTTGTCAGCAGGTCAGTTTCCTGGTCCAGTAGGTCTGTCAGTCTCATCTTCTCCCTGTCGGCTTGAGCTGCCATCTTCTCCACGTCCCCCAGCCTGACTTGTGATTCACGCAACTCACTGCCAAACCTCTGGGTCTACGCACACATATGAAAACACACACAGACACACAACTGAAGTTTCATTGCTAATCAATAAGAACTACTGGCCCTATGTGTCGATAATCAAATGAAAAGTTACATAAAGTAAGCCCACCTCTGATTGGGCCTTTAGCAGTTCCTCTCTGGTAATTTTTAGAGCCGTGCCCAATGCTTCAGTCTGTCTCATTAGATCACGCTGGTGAGGATTTGGGTCCTACAGTGAAAGCAACATATCTGTGATCCACACCATGCAACACATACTGTATGTATACGTTTGATTCCCGAAGTAACTCTTGAATACCTGGGCAAACCTGTCTTGAGTTTGTAAAAATTCCAAGTGTCCTTTCCCTGTATTCGTTGCCACTTTCCCATGGATTTGATTGGCTAGATGCTGCTCCTGACTCCTCCCACCTGACTGTGATTGGTCATGGAAAGTCGCACCTTCAGCCTGAAGGACGTCTCTTTCCTCTTTAAGGCTCCAGATTGAAAGCATTACTTGCTCCTCTTCTATTTTCAAATCAGTTATTGATTGTTCAATTCTCTCTCTCTCTTCCTTCAAACTGCAAACCGACTGTAACAAATCATGTTTTTCTTCCTTTGAGGCATAACATGACCCGTCTTGGTCTCCTTGTTCCTTCAAACACCCAGAAGATCCTGTGAGTCCATCTCTGTCCAGATGGAAGTTGGATTCTGACTCGACCAACTGCTCCCTGTCATCCTGGGATCGCTGTAGCGTCTCTGTGATTTGGACTCTCTCGCCAGCTTCGACTGAGGGAAGCTTCGACACGGTTTCCCTCTCGTGCTTCAGCGCCGATAACACCTTGACCAGCTGTCCTCTCTCCTCCCTCAGTCCATCCAGGGAACCACTCAGCTGGTCCCTCTCATCTCGCAGTCCATCCAGGGAACCACTCAGCTGGTCCCTCTCATCTCGCAGTCCGCACACGGCCTTCGTCAGCTGCTCCCTCTCTCGTTTCAGAGCGCTCAGAGCCTGGGCCAAGCCGTCACGCTCCTCCTTCATCACCCACAGCCTCCGAGTGAGCCTCTGCTTCTCCTCCGTCTGGGTTTGCACCGCCAGGGTGACCTCTCTCTGCTCCTCTCTCAGAGAGCTGACAGAGACGGCCAGTTCCCCCTTCTCTTCTTGGAGTTTCTGCACAGGCTCGGTCGGCTCATCCCCTTGGCTGCCGATATCGACGTCTTGAAGGAACTGTGCTGCGGAGTCGGTCGCAGCAGAGTGGCTCAGGTGTTGACACGTCTCTGGCAGTGCGTCGTCCTGTGACAGATGATCTGTCAAACTGCCCGTTAAGTCCTCCTTGATGTTTTGTGGACCGCTTCCCTGGACGGACACGGAGCTTGCGTCGTCACGGCGACGTCCGCAGGTTCCGCTGTCCGCAGACACTCGGCGGCGCTCGCTCTGCTCCTTGTTCGTCAGACTCTGCTGCAGTTCCATGATGGCGTTGAGGTCGTCCTCCGTCTTCCTGGTGAGCTCTGTGATCAGGCAGCCCTGCTCCTGCTGCTCCTGCTCCCTCCTGGCCACATCGGCCGCGAGCTGGGAGACCTGCTCCTCCAGACGGGCTGTTTCCTTGGTGTGTTCGTCCTCTTGGATGTCCATGTGGGCGAGCAGCTCCTGGATGCGCTCCGCCAAGGCCCGGTTCTCCTGATTCAGGGCCTGGACAAGGTCGTCCACTGCGGGGGTGGGGAGGGTGTGGTCTGGGCTGAGTGAGGACGGGTCGTAGTCAATGCAATCGTGGTCAAAAAACGTGTCCTGCGTTGGCGTCCCGTCGTCCTGAGGAGATAAGGACGCAATTCACTTGAAGCAACGGAGTGTAAACTTGAAGAACGAGAACCAGAGCACAATTATTTCAGGGAGAGTTGTTAAGTTTACCCATGGAAACAAGAAAACATAAAAATGTGAAACACAGCACCACGTCTCACATACCTTTCCCTGTGAAGACCCCTGCCCTCCTGGCACTCCTTGTGGTTGGTGGGCCTGGGACCTCTCCTGGGCCAGTCCCTGGAGCTGCTCCAGATGGAGGTTGTTTGGATCCACACCCATCCCAAGGCTTCGGTACGCCTCCATCAGGGCATCGGCCTCCTCACTGGGGCTGTCCTCTAGGTGCAGGGCCCCTCCAGAGCACCACTCCTCCAGGTTCAACTCGCCCAGCTCGGCCGTCTCTGTAGCCAGGCGATGCATCCCGAGGCCTGGATGAGCTTTGCGGTTGAGGCTGGCTGAGAGGTTCAGGAGGTCTGGCTGGGGTGGGGCGTCTGGATCCGCAGGGCAGTGGTCTTTGGGGTTCGGTGTGCTCTTTGCTGCCCCTTGGTGGGCGGGATGAGGTGTAGTGATGGCGTTTGGTGGGGCGAGGAGCTCATCGGATTGGAGCTGAAATCACACATTACATTTTTTACATTACAGTCATTTAGCAGACGCTTTTATCCAAAGCGACTTACAATAAGTGCATTCAACATCGGTAGGCAAGACAACTAGTTACCACCACACATACAAACACACACGGAGGCACGTGCACGCACACACACACACACACACACACACACACACACACACACACACGCATGTATGCACACATGCACACACACACACACACACACACACACACCCATCCATATAACATCTTAAGTTGGACTGTAGTTCAGAATGAACCCTTGGTTACATTGAACTGACAAAAGAAGTGAACGATGTGCACAAACACACTGTGTCTCTCTCATCCTCTTTCTCTCTCTACATATCTTTGGTTTCTAATTAACTGCACTAATTAGCTCTATTTGTGCGGACTCTATTTATATGGGTTAGATTGCCGTGCGTCTTAGCTTCTCTGTGGGACCGCGGATAGCCCAAAATATAATCCCATTTCTAAAATAATTCCCGAAGATGCTTGTAATCCGAAATGCACGGCTCAACCGTTTATAAGCGCTGTCAAAGAAGAAGAGGAGTTATGTAACGCGTCTAATCCCCTCATTCACGGCCTTGTTCTGCTGCACCAGGCGACGGCTCCTCTGTTCCCCTCAGCACGTGATCAACACAGGACCAGTGACTCTAGAATCAGCCCTATTTCAAGGATTTGGTTTAATTAACTCTGAACTGAATATCAACTTAGCTACACACCTTTCAAGCAACCTATATACCTACTTCCCCCCTCAACAACCAAGTCTTTATCAAGAGACATAGCCTAGAATTTAACCATGAATGTAAGAAAAGCAGGTCAAAGTATGTTTAACAGCAGCAACGCAGAGCGGAATGATGTCCAACAATACTGAAGGAAACATCCACTGCTTCATGAACCAGCAGAACGTGGTCAACGTAATGGACAGACTCAGACACAGATACTAGTCTTGGTACATCTCTAGGTTGGGTTCCACAAGATGTATCAGAACAACATCTACTCACCTCCCCAGAGGCAGGGCTGGGACAGTGGCTGGGACTTGGGGAGCCCTCAAACCCAGCCAGGGGGGACAACCGAGCAGGGGTCTGGGTGCTGGGTGCGGCCACCCTGAGGTCCCGCCTCAGTCGGCTGTTCTCCTCCCTCAGCTCCTCCACCTCCTCCAGCAGGACGCTCTCCGACTGCTGGAGCCGGCGAACCTCCGCCCCTTTCTCCTCCAGCTGGCAGCCCAGGAGGTGTCCGCTCTCCTGGGCCTCCTGGAGCTGCTCCGACAGGCCCCTCCGCTCCGCCAAGCCCTTCTCCTCCCGCTCCAGCAGGGCCCGGAGGTCCTCCTGCAGGCCCAGGATGAAGCTCCGCAGCTTGGCTTCACGTACCCCGCGCTCTCCCTCGTCCTCGTCCTCCTCCTCCGCCTCACTCTCTCCCTCTTTCTCCCCGTCGCCCCCCGGCAGACGTCCGGGCCTCGGCGGCCATCTTTTCTTCTTCCTCCTCCTCCTCTTCTCCTGCTCCTCCTCCTCCTCTTTCTTCTTCCTCTCCCCTCCCTCCTCTCCTTCCCCCTCTCCTCTCAAGCAGGGCACCCTCTCCTCCCCCAGCGGCGGGGCCGCTGACCTGGGTGTGACGGCCGACACCGCCGCGTCCAGCAGCTGCCTCTCCAGGGCGTGCACACGGCCCTGCAGGGCCTGCTCCCGGTCGCGAGACAGCTGCAGCTTGTGCTGGAGCTGGGTCTTGAAGTGGTGGAAGTACTGCGACTGACGGCCCATCTCCTCCTCTTTGGCCTTCAACTGGTTCTGACAGCGCTGCAGTCTCTCCCGCCACACACGCTCCCCATGCTCCTTCTCATGGGACTGGGAGGAGGAGGAGGAGGAGGAGGAGAGGGGAGGAGGAGGAAGAGGAGGAGAGGGGAGGAATTGTTTGCTTAGATATTAACTGTATCTATAATGAACACAGTTTCTCCGTTTGATGTTCACAACATCAATAGTAAACATTAACCTTGTATCCTAGTATGATGTACAGCACATCAAACAGGAAAATGCTTTGAACAACTGATCACCTGATGAACATCATATCAGATCACGTGGAGAGTTCACATGAAACCCACTATGGTGTCGGTGAATCCCACCTTCTAGAAGACGTTTCCACTCACCATGATCCTGACCTCGTCCCTGAGGGTGTGGAGCCTCTGGTCCAGCCTCTGGGTGTGATGCATTCTGGGCCTGCAGAGGTGTGTGGCGCCGGTGGTGGCTAACAGACTGAGCTGCTGCAGCAGAGTCCTCTCTGACCGCTCTAGCTCTCTGATCCTACCACACACACACACACACACACACACGCGCACACACACACACACACACACACACACGCACGCGCACACGCACACGCACACACACACACACACACGCACGCGCACTCGCACACGCGCACACACACACACACACACACACACACACACACACACACACACACCACAGAAAGAGCTTGCATTACGCTAGGCGAGTGCTAATGTAGCACCAGCTCTACAAATGAAACCG
>OMNS01072990.1:2526-33208 GCA_900303225.1 Laemonema laureysi
GTCCTAAACCCAGACTGAAAGGGTTCGAACAGATTGTTCGACATCAAGTGATTGATGGTTTGGTTAGCCACAATTCTTTCCAGTACTTTAGAAAGGAAGGGAAGATTAGAAATGGGCCGGTAGCTGCTGAGTTCTTCAGGATCTAGGCCAGGCTTCTTAAGAAGCGGTTTAATCACAGCAGTCTTAAAGGAAGAGGGAACTGTTCCAGTAGACAGGGACAAGTTCATAATGTTGAGCATAACAGGTCCGACTGTTGGGAAGAGTTCTTTCAGAACTTTGGTAGGGAGGGGATCCAGTACACAAGTAGTGGGTTTGGATGCAAGTGTTAATTTTGCAAGTTCATCCAGGGAGATTGTGCTGAACTGCGAGAGGGTGGCTTCAAGGGGGAGTTGCGGCCCTGCTCTTGTCGGATGTTCAAGATGAGGGGACGCATCGATTTCTTTTCTAATAGATTCACAAGTATGATATCGTACAGGGGTGTGTTTTCAAGGATGTAACCTGAGACATTAACGATTATAATAAAAGCACCTGCAAAGTGTGAAATAGGGAGAATCATACAAGCCGTCTCCTGGACCGGAGGTGCCAACCCCGGTGGAGGACCGAAAAGACCCCAGAAATCTCTACACAAAACGGGCTCAATTCAGCAGCAGATTAGACACTTTCTTATTTTTCGAGTTTAGTAAATAAGGTTAGCGCTTCAATCACTCCAACAATAGAAGATTCCTCGCACAGCCCAATGGGGCTGCGAGGGCTTGCTGCTGCTATTTTGACAAGATTTCCAAATTCGGAGAAGATTTCAAGGTTTTTAGACTGCGAGAGTAATCAGGAGGCTTAGTTATTAGTGACTTTTAACCCGTTTTCACGATATCAGCCGCTCACCCCCACTCGCCTTGGACAAGACAAGATTCACCAACAACATTCTTGGACGGGACCCCTCCACCAACCCAAAACAAAGAAAGTATTTTTTGAATATCAACAAATACTCCAAACTGCTCCAACTACGAATTAACCATGGTATGTCCAAATTATATATGGATACGATGGATTCATGTTATTATTTATTTGTTTTGTTTAATCATTATTATTAACATTATATTTTATTTCATTGATTGTTTGCTTTGCTTGATGCACTGTTCCCAATATAATAACAGCTAATAAAACCATCAAAGGATTGAGAAATACTTGTCAAGTGGACATTATTCTCAGGATTCAACAGAAACTCAGAAGGCCTTGAAACATCGCCCAGTGGATTCCAAGAGGTTACTTAGTCCCTTTTTATTACAGAAACATATCCCGGGAGCTAGAATATCCAAGTTCCTAAATATTCCTAGCACACTTCCAAGAGCCCTGATCCCAGGGGAGAGCTATCATACAGACGTGATCGGCGACTACGGCCCAGGCCAGGGTTATGCTCGGGGATGGAGTGCCGAGGTTAGCGGGATAGACGTCTGGTGGACAAGATAGTTAGGGGCTAGGCGAATCTCCCCATGACCTGTTAACAACCGTTACTGGACAGCAGGTCTCACAACAGCTTCTGTAGAGGAGGTAAACTCGACGGATGAAACACTTGGTGCCCAACGTGGGGCGCGACGGAAAAGAGGTTTTCGTTGTGCTCGATAGAAGAACCCTCAGCTGTGAGAACGAACCCGGAGGAAGAAGGAGTGGGCTGAACCAAAGAGACGCCAAATCTTGGACCGAGTGAAGTGCACGGCTGGACAGTGGACGACCCATGAAAGCCCCGAAACCAACCAACCAAACCAGGTGGAGCGTTTTGTGAGGAAAAGCAGACACCACCGTCAGATCTGTAGAAAAACAGGCCGAGGATTTTGACGTCGAATAAGAAAGACGAAGAAGAATTAGTATCGGTGCCCTAGGACCGAAGTCTGTACAACCTAGGTATAGACGGCAGCATAACCACCCCAGTCTCCTTCTCTCCCTGGCTCAACGCACAAAGAGAGGGGGGGCGACTTGATATGGACGACACCGATAGAGAAGAGAACTTTCCGGGAGAAACGCCAGAAAGTTCCGCTGATAAGGTTCCGGGAGAAAAGCCAGGAAATTCCTCTGACAGAGAAGAAGAGGGGACGGGGAAGCCCTCCACGGGAGGAACAATGGAGAAATTTAGCCCACTGACCCTTGGCCCAGGAGGCAGTGGGGCCACAGGGCTATCCGGCTCAGAAAAAAACATGCAAAATAATGTTCATGGGGAAAGGTCCCCATACGTGGTCCGAAACTACAAAAGAGAGAATAAAAGGCCTAAACCCTTCAGTTAACCTAAAAGAGATAGAAACACACGTTGCGGACCATCACTACTATCTGTGTGAGAAGCCCCTGACCAACAACTGGATCATCATAGTAGGACAAGGACCAGGAAACCTAAAGAAAGAGGCAGGGAGAAAGGAATGGTTAGAATGGTGGGTTAGACAGCTGGAAAACCTGCCGCAAGAAATGGAGAAGATAACTGGTTTAATCAGCCCAGATGTGGACCACGACGGGTGGATCAAGATGGTAGCTAGCGCAATGGGAGTGAGAGTTGATTGCGTGAACCCAGCAGCTAAAATGGTGTCACGACATAAAAGCTCCACGGAAAGTCTGGAAGCGTTAGGCAGATATGGAAAAGAGACCGAAGAAGAAGAGGTGAGGAGCATAACATCACACACCCATGCGGTCTGACGAGGAGGAGGACGAAGAGGAGGAGGAGCCAGAAAGAGGACGACCCACAGTCAGAGGAACGCCTCTGCTATATCCACGGTTACCCTCTGACTCAGAAAGGGGGCAGACCTTCAACCTGTCCCAAAACGAGGACTTTGTAACACTCACACAAACATTACAGAGAGGAGCCAGGAAAGAGCTGCAAGATCGCAAGTTGAGTCTGGAAAGAGAGAAACATCAACTGGATCTCAGATTACAAGAATTGGATGAGACAAGCATGACAAAAAAGAAGAAGAAAGGATTTGGATCACAGCAGGGCGTCCCAAGGAAGCTGCTGAAGAAAGAGAGGCATCAAGAGGATCTAGATGGAGAACATACCATGGAGTACATGCCCCTTCAGAACATACCAGGCCCAAGCAAGAGAGCGAGGCGAGCCTGCGGCATCACGGTAATCAACTGGGCAGGGAGTCCATGGGACTTGACTGGAGATGTGTTGATAATTCTGACTGATGACTCCCTACAACCCCTCAACAAAGCATTCAAACAAGAGCTAAAGGGGCACGCAGGAAAAAACTACAGAAAGGAACTCAGTGATCAACTGCAAACTTACCACAAAGAAAAGAAAAAGGTAGTGATCACCAGTGGAGGAAACACCGACTACCAAGCAATAATCCATTTGCCAATAAAACAACTCAAACTTACAGAAGACCCCTTCAGTATGAAGCACCACCTAACCTAGGGACTAGCGGAAGGACTCTTGCAAGCAGCCGAAATACAATCAAGGAGAACAGTGGTGTGCACTGATGCAATCCGACCCGAGGGCCTGGACTGGAGAGAGGGAGAGAAGATCTTTAGTACAGTAGAGAGGCACATGTATGATGACGAAGATGTACCAAAAATCTATAGCGAGGTAGTGCAGGTGACCCTCCATGAACAAGAACAGGAGAGAAATGTGGAAATGTGGAAATGTGGAAAAACTTAAGCAACTGACCATCCAACCCAAAAAAGCAAAAAAGGACACCAGAGAAGGACCACGCCAAGACCAGTTCGTTTACTGGCAGTTTACTGCCAGACTTGGCAGTAAAAAATTGGAGTACGCCGAGTCGCGCACCTCCAGCAAGAAAAATCACCCTCCTCACCTAGTGCTCACTCAGCATCAGCCCCCACAGAGACGCAAAGAAGCGGTGGTCAGATCAGGCCCTATTCCAAAACACATGCTGGATTCGCTGTCCACCGCCCCTGGGCCTTCATCAACTACACCAGGACAAGAACAGTCACTAACAAGTGGCAGAGACGAGCCCAAAGGGAGAGAAGCCAGAGATACGTCCACACCAGGACAGGACCCCCACATAGAGCCCCAAGATGATTCAGAACCAGAAGAAAACGGAGAAAACCTACCGTCCTTCGTTTCAGAGGCCAAGAAACGTCTAACAGCGAAAGTCCTAACACGAGGCCACTACAAGAAACCAAAGGAAAAAATAGAAGTGTGCAACATAACCGAGCTATCTGAAACACATGCTCGGGCACTGGAGTGCGGACCCCTGGAAACTATCGATGGCAGAAAGGTGTATGTGCCAGATGTAGGACAAAAGAGGCATAGGATCCCGCAAGGATGGATAACAAGTCAGAAGTACCCATTGACACTAGAGGTAACCTTCAAGAAGGGAGAATGGGCTAACATTCTTATCATGCCATCAATAGCTACACTAATTGCTTACCAAAGTTTGACAGGGAACTTTAGAGATCCTGTAGTACAAGTGATATACGATGCCCTGCGTGTTAAACTAAAGCCAGTAGCTATAAAAGCTGCGAGGGAAGCGGTAAAAGGAGAAACCGAAGAATCCCCTGGAGACGACTCCGACCCAGACCCTGGACCACCGATGATGGAGCGGGAGAGAAAATACCCACCGCTAAGTATCTAAAGCGGACATGGATGGCAGTGAAAAACAATACCAACTGTTGTGACAGCCAAGCGCCTGTGGTTGTTGAAAGTTATGGGAGAGGCAGTGAGTGACCAAGACAGCGCCCAAGCCCATTACAACCGCATTGGTGGTCACCGTGGAAGTGGACGAGGAAGAAGAACTAATCCAACAGAGTAGGGAAGCTCTGAACGAAGGACAGCCATTGGCCGGAATCTGGCACCAAATAACGACTCGGGTAGCCCCCACCAGAGCGTTACTCGTGCTGAAGAAGATCATGAAAGGGAGACGTAACGACATAAACTTCCTATGCCTGACGGCCGATGATATTGGAAAAGACATAGAGAGGGCAATTAAGGAATGGGACATTGGAGAGCACCTGATCAACAAGAAAAGATCAAAAGGCGCACAGCTGCAAGGAAACAACCAGGACAAGTGACAACCGAAGAGAGACAGCTATCTGCCGGCTCAACAATGCCCGGGAGATTCAGGACCAAAACAGCAAGATCCACGTCGCCCACAACCTTTCCACCAAAGTTCCTACTTCGACCGACAGCGTCCCCAGGACCAAGGACCACCGGGACAAAGACGTCCGTCAACACCACAACAGCAACAGAACCCCCCGCGACAAGGTCAGAGCGGTCCACCTGCAACCCGAAGGATCCCTTACCTATCTCCGGAGGACTATAATAAGCTGGACCAAGCTGGAAAAGACGCCCTCCGGGCCGAGAGGAATCAGGCCGCCGGAGGGCCTAGGAGGTAATGGAGTCACAGGCGCGGGCCATCATTGACGGTGCGTACTGGAAGGGGAATAATATCTACGCCGACGTGCATGGAAAGCCCTATCTAGTGGCAGAGGTGTCAATGACCCGCAAAAGCCTTAAAACCATCGGACACCTCAAAGTACAGTTTGCCAATGGAGAGGTCAGTACAATGCCTTTTAGTATATGGAAAGGGGTAATATGGCTATTAGGACCTAACGACTTAATTACCACTAAAGATCTGAAAGAATTAAAGACACCAAAGAAACAAAGAAAACTCATGAAGAAGAAATTAAAACAATTACAAGCTAAGTTACTAATGCTTGGACATATACCCGAAACCCCAGACTGGTATAAACCAGTAGACGTCCCAACAGTGCTGGAAGAAAAGATTAAAGAAAGTGATCTTTCTGAAGACGGAAAACAAAGACTACGGAGACTAATAACAACAGCACAAGTCTCTTGGTTCAAAAATGATTGTGGAAACCTATCATCTAAATATCTGCACACAATCACAGGGGGAGTACATCCAGCCGTACGACAATACCCCTTACATCCCGGAGCTGTAGAAGAGATGGATAGAATAGTGAAAGAATTGACTCAACTCGGGATGATTCGAGAGGAACCAAATCTAATCACAAATAGCCCAATACAAGCAGTGAAAAAACCGGACGGAGGATGGAGACCGGTTATCAATTTCAAAGCGTTAAACAGAAGAACAATTGCTAACAAGGCTAGTTTGATTAACCCACAAGGCATATTGAAAACTTTGCAAGTAAAAAAGTATAAATCATGCATCGATCTGGCAAATGGATTTTTCTCCCTACCCTTAGCAAGACAGTCGCAAGCTAAGACGGCGTTTACCCACAAAGCAAAGGCCTATGTGTGGCAAAGGCTACCACAAGGATATAAGAATTCACCAAACGTGTTCCAGTCAGCCGTAATGGATGTATTGAACGGCCTGAATGCGACAATCTACATAGACGACGTATTCATTGCTGGCGATACAGAAGAGGACCATCTACAGCGGCTAGAGGCTATAGTAAAACAACTTTCTGAAGCAGGTTTGAAGTTAAATCTGAAAAAACAATTTCAAGTGAATTACCTAGGATTTCAAGTTTCTACAGGCCTGGGATTGTCAGATGGCTATCGAGCAAATATAGAGGACATCACACCAACAACCTCAATAACGGAATTATGTCCCAGGATATCAAAAACATGCCAAACCGCTATATGCAAATATCCTGCAGAAGAAAAAGAACTGGCAGTCATAGCCAGGTACTGGAGTTCATTAAAAGACCTAGCGCAAGGACAACAAATCCAAATCACGACGCAAAGTAACGTACATCGTTTCCTACGGAAAGGGACCGTAGAAAGCACCAAAGCTACAAACACCAGATGGGGAAGATGGGAAGATATACTGTTGGACCCTGATCGGGACGACCCAACAAACTACCCAGAAAACGAATGAACAGGAACCCTCCACGGATCCACCGTATGAATGGACATTGTATACAGATGGATCTCTGGAAGGGCCAGGACCACACGGCCTATTGGGGTTTTATATTAAAACAGGAAGACAAGGAGTGCTACAGACCACGAGGGAAAGTAACCGGTAGCGCTCAAGTGGGAGAGGTTACCGCTGTTCTCGAGGGCCTCCTTGAACTTGAACAAAGGCATGTAAAAAGAGCAAGAATAATCACGGATAGCCCAAGCACTGCAAGAAGAAATCTCCTTGGAAAAACCCACAAGGGATTGGACGTACACCCGTAACGGTTGTGGGTCAGGAGGCTATTTTTGCACGAACTATTATTTTGAGCGACCCGTTGATTTAGATAACCGACAAACCCTCACCCCAGCACAGCCGATATTGCCGCCAGCCGCACTAGGATACCGTAGACGGGGCGGAGTACCAAGAGGATGGCACAACCAACCAACCTTACGAATTCCCCAAGAATGGCCTTGGATATTCAACACAGTACGAATACAATGTAACGTATACAAATGCTACTACGGTGGGGACCAAATTATGCTGACCCAGCGCACCCCAGTTACGTGGAGCTTATGTGTGGAGACATGTCCATGTGGGCCACTGACCCAGTCATGAGACGCTACATGCGTCAACGGATGGGGGACCCCGAGCGTGTGGTAATTGACAACTATACCATGCCCCTATGAGTGGTGGACACCGGATACGTTTCCGACAGTCAGTATGAATTGCTGTACAAAGGACCGCCCTGTTATCCACGAGGCATTTGTGAACCTTTCTTGGATCCGACGCCACTACAAAAAATGTGGGGATTGATGTGGACCAGAACAACAGATACTGGACGAACCCCAAACGGCCGGAGATGACACATCGAACCAGGTGCTGTGGGCCACTCGAGTTACGGCAAAAGGTACTGGACAAAACTGGAGAGCCACAGTCCGCCACTACCACAGAATGAGGACGGCTTTATGACAGCCACGTTAAGACTCGCGCCTCTCATGGAGCGACAATATTACCCAACGTTGGAGTGGGAAACAATACACAGTCTGTCGGATCCAACGTATGAGCCACACCTCCCCTGACCGTTCCCGAACGCCCAGCCCTACCCCGACGTGTACCGCATGTCATATTGGACATGGGCGTCGAGAGGAATAGACTCCACCCTCAGACATCGGCCACCAATATGTGGGGAGTTGTTAGATGAAAGACTCACTAACGACAACGAGTAGACCAATCCCCCAGCTAAGAAGCCAGCCAAGACACCACCCGCATCGAATTAAGAAAGTACACTGACCTACTCCAGTACCAATCAACCACTCTACTAATACCACCCGATGAACAAAGCCTTCCTGGAACAGAACAAGATGGACCCAAGGAGAAAAAGGACAAAAACCGGAAACGATCAATAGTTTTTAGGATTTTACCGTTTCTCCTGGTAATAGGAATCATCGCCATCCTCTGTTACACCAATGGTGTGGAGCAATGGACGCAGTCACACGTCAAAGCCTTCTATATAAGCTCAAAAGGCTTTCAGATGACTTGCTGGGATATGGAGGCAAGTGTTGTTAACCTGCCGTGGCCTAATCAAACCACCAGCAATGCGAGCCGGCCGGGAGAGGGAAACAACACTGAAGACTTCATTGGAGTATGGTGGGAGAAGGCCCGAGGACTCGACCCTGAAACCGGCAAGTGCATGATGAATTCCTCGATAAATTCCTCCACTGAATGTAAAACTACATCCCGCGCTCATAACCAAACAGGAATGGCTATGATTGACATCTTGACTATTTCCCCCAATACCGTGGAAAGCCGGGTATTAAGTGGACTGCATGTACATGGGTGAAGATGGAAGGCCAGACTGTAACTATAGTTGTGTACCCATATCAGAGGACTATTCATATGAATATTGGATAAAAGATGCTGTAATTGAAGCTTCGGACGAAACAGTGATTTGCTACAGGGGTTTCTCAACGTGGGATGAGTGGGGCGATGACGATCTTAAATGCCCTATCTCAGATGACGACATAGCTTGTCGCTTCCACAGTTACTCTCTGGAGCTGAACGAAACATCCTCCATGAATACAACCAGCGGGAGCACTACCTCCACGACATCGCGCCCTATCCTCAAGTCAACCACCTTACGGAGGAAGCCGAATGAATATCCAAAGATTCGGGTAAATGACAACTTTCTAGCGGCTATGTGGATCTCCCCTTGTGTCGGATCCCGAGCAGCAATACATTACATTACAAATGAAACGACATTTAGATCTGTGTTATTGGAGCCTGATGACTACATGCAATAAGCAGAACTATATTGTGAACACCGTTTCAAAAAGGGGTTCTTACTCCAATAGTGGCTACCGGGTGACATACGGAGCCACAATTGAAGGAGGCAGAACCGCTGCGGTGGACCTATGGCTTAACGCTTCTTTCCCATGGATCTGGCACCGAGGCCTTACGCATTTCACATTTAAGACAAGGGACCCAGGTACAGACGCAGAACACACTTATGAATGTACAAGAACTTCCTACGCCAACAGACCTGTGGAGTGCTCCTAAAGGGGATTTCAACAAAATAGATGAATGTGTAGCCAATACCATGTTTTTAGCGCTGCATAACACTTTGTTCGAGAATAAAGGATATTATCCAAGATGTCCAATTGCCCAAACCTACGACAGTGGCCACTCCCAGTGGTTCCTCAACTGCAGCCGTCTCAATGAGACGAAGACCGTGAAAGGAACATTACAAGGCTGGCAAGAAGGACATTTCCAGAGATCAACTGATACCACCTGGTGGGGATTCCAAAGCAACGAAGTGCATCAGTGGGTAATTCTGGTAAAACTGGTCACGGCCTACTCCAACTCGCTGAAGGACAAGCCTGGCGACAACGTTTATGCTTGGGCCAAGTAATTAACGGATTTGGTTGGCTGGGCCCTAATCGCATTTATAACAACGGCACGTGTGAGTCCCCGGAAGAAACGTGGCAAACCTGTGGTCAAGGAGAATACCAGCATGTCTGTCACTGGTACGAAGTAGGGGCCCTGGTAATCAAGACAAGCGTTACCAGGACAGCTATAAAAACAGCGGGAGCCATCCTGGAAGGTGTCTCTGCCCTCGGCACCTGGGCTCCTTCTTCGTCGCTTATGGCCAATGATTCTGACCCTTTTCATGGTAGGAGGCGGAATTCTTCTGGCAATAATTCTGTTCAAAGCTGGAGCAATGGCGGCATTCCAAAGGTTGTGTGGCGTGAATCGACCGGTGGAAAAGGAGCCCCTCATCAAATCTGAGAAGAACAAAAGTAGCATAGTACCATAGACTCCATTATGTCCTCTGTGTCACCTGCATTGACCAGCACTTGGCCACCTGAAGTAAGCAAGGTCGATTCAATTCGACATTACTTTATTTTGTTATGTTGGATAATGTACTGCGTTACTGGTTCCTGGACAGAACCGCTTAGGTGTGTGACTCTACTGGTATCATTAGCCAGACTCATAGGAGTGTGCATAACTGGGCCTTTAGATTTAGGCCTCTGGTTTTTTCTCACTTTTCTGTTGGGACGATTACACATCACCAAACCTACTGAACAGAGAGTGATGACCGCTTTTATTGCTATGTGGATGATGGGTCAGCTATGGCAAGTGATGGTAGAACACGCCCCGAGATTTGCTCATAACAGGGCCAACAACCTCGCTCTGTTCTCCATCTCTGACACCGCTACCTTACTGGCATTTTTGCTCCTAATCATCAGTAGGCCCCTCAACATCTGTAAAATAATACTAGTCCTCCTCTGGAGTATTGGATGGGGACTCCTGAATTATGGCTTATGGGCACAAGTTGTCACTCAATACCATATGTTGTTATACGTAATGGTGTCCAGTGGGACGTTTTTGAGGTATTTGACCTGAACACGACCTGGGGTTGTTGGGCCCCTGCAAACTGACAGTGAAATCGGTGCATGTGACGAGTCTGAGAACGGTACAATTATAGCTGCCAACTATGAGCCCGATGTACTAATGATGGCCGAGGGTCCTAGAACAAATTTGCGATCCATCTCCCCCCTATGATGACCCTCCCGCATATGAGTAGTACCTGTTTTATACTTTACCCTGCTCAACCCTGCCACGCTTTAATTGCAATAGTTATGCATCTTATACTGGACGTCTGTCATTACAGGGGGATGCCAGATGTTTATCGCGTATATATCGTTATATTTGTGGGAGATCAGCGGACATATATTCTGTAGTGACTGTCATGATGCATCATTCGAACTATACTCTGGGCATGGGATTTTTAGTGCTAGAGGCCAACCCCTGCCGCTGGTATCGCTACATCACCTTAAAATACATCATCTAGTCCATTGGGACTCTTCCTGCCCCTCAACTGCCATACCAGGAGGAGTGGCTCAGTACAACAATGGCCTGTATTTCCAGGTCTTTCCCCAACTCTGGCTGCGCCCGTGTGGCATGGCCACAAGAACTGCATGTTTGGGGAGTGACACCTACTTTCGGATCTCGCCAGTGTTACCCTTGTCTCGCTGTTCCCCGAAGAACTACCTACCACTGAGGACAGGGTCGACGGACTTATCTACCCCAGAGTCTGATGGTCTTCACGCTCCGGAAGCCCTGCTCAATGGTGACCCCAAAGACAAAAGCAAGTATGAAGGATTCCTCTGAATCTGAGCCCGAGGATACGCTCTTGCAGCTCGTGGAGTCCCTTAATGACCTGCTCACAGCACAAGGCATGCCTGGGTTTGCAGCACAAACGCCCTCAGACGAGTCGGTGTCCGAGATGGGACCACCTGCGTCCAACCCGTCGTGTCGGGCCTCACCATCCTCCTGGGAACCAGAGGACAGCCCGCAAGAGATGATACCTGAATATGATATCCTTGAATATGATGCAAACCCGACTCCCATTCCTCTGCTGCCAGACTACATGGTTCCATCGTCCCAGTCCTTGGAACCATCAGAGTTCTCCCCGGGTTATGAGGCCATCACTTTGCCAGAGACATTCTAAGATACTCCCTTCCCCGGTACTCCCTTCCATGACCTTCTCAGTGTTCTAGGTCTAGGTGACACAGAAGAGCGGATGACACCATCCCCGGTCTTGCCTCTCTACATCGTCCTTGATGACTGGGAAGCTCCTCCATCCATTGCCCCTCCCCTTGGGTGGAACTCCTCCTTCATGTAGACCAAGAGTCACCATCCATCCCAACACCAGTCTGCCCGAGATACTTCATCAGCTGCCAACCTCTGAAGCAAGCTCTGCCTCAGTCTGGCCTTTCCGCTGTAACGCTATTTTTGTCTATTATGTCTTCTACTGACGAACAAACACATGTGCCAGACTGGATTGTCGACTTCATCCTGGAGCATCGACACACCGTCTCTGCCATCATACAGGGGTCACCCTGGATCCTGAATGGCCCCGTCAGAGTGGACAGATCTCCATCTCCTGAGGATCCACCTCCACCTCTTAGCCCGGTACCCTCCCCGGTCCCTGGCCCAGAGGACGACCGGGCCTCTGGGCCTCTCATCATCCCGCTCATCACCCTACGGCGATGACCGGGCTCAACTGTGGCATTGCTGTGGCTGTGGCTGGGCCAACTACACTTCCTTCCTGGGTCTCCGACAACATCAATGCCGGGCATCCCGTTTCACCTTCCCCCGAATCCCCTGACCCCCTGGATATCTTCAACCCCACCACCCCTTGATTGGCTGATGGTTCTTGCGTGAACCTTTATGGGACTCCGCTGATATCAAGGAGGGGGTGTCAAGTAAGGTTGATTCATCGTCGTCCATAACGCTTGGTGTTAAAGGTTGTTTGTCAAATGCTTAACCAACTATATCTGAATTGTTGTGTTGTTTTATCAAACATGTCACATGTCAATCACCATATGTTGAGATGTCATTCACCAAATATTGATCCACAAAAATCATGAAATCATGTAACCATGTAACCATGTAAGTAATCGTATCCATAAGTATATAACAGTAGTATGTGATTGTAAACATACTAGTTAATCTACAACTATTATACACTTCATGCTAAAAAAGGTTTTACTTAATCTACAACTATTCTACATTTAACAATTAATGAGGAGATAAGATTGAGAAGGTACTCAATGATCATTAACAGAATAAGGATGATGAAGTGCTTTATGATACGATACACAGATGTATGTGTATGTCTATAATAACCACGAGATGACTTAAACAGTTACTTAAAGGTATTATTATAAGGTATTCATGATTGTGATAATTATGACCCACTGTGTTGCAACATGCAGGTCTGGTGCGACTCGCTGTTAGATCAAGTACAATCGGGGCCTTGGCCGGATAATATGCGGCCTTGGTAGTTTTTTAGCTCCAATACAGGATTTGCCCATAGCCAAAGTAGTATACATGGAGAATCTGAATAAGTATTCAGAGAGAAATGAGAAAAACATGTTTTGATGGGTACGAAGGTACTTGGTATGGGAAGGTACGGGGAAAACCCGCCCATACCAGCCTGGTACGGGAAGGTACGGGGGAAAACCAACCCGAGCCAATTGTCCTAACGAGCAGGAATAACGAGTATGATATCATACAGACACCTGCAAAGTGCGAAAATAGGAACAATCATACAAGCCGTCTCTTGGACCAGAGGTGCCGACCCCGGTGGAGGACCGAAAAGACCCCAGAAATCTCTATGCAAAACGGGCAGCAGATTAGACACTTTCTTATTTTTCGAGTTTAGTAAATAGGGTTAGCGCTTCAATCGGTCCAACAAGAGAAGATTCCTCCCACAGCCCAACGGGGCTGTGAGGGCTTGCTGCTGCTATTATGACAAGATTTCCGAATTTGGCCCAGAGAAGATTTCAAGGTTTTTAGACTGCGAGAGTAATCGGGAGGCTTAGAGGCTTAGTATTAGTGACTTTTAACCTGTTTTCACGATATCAGCCACTCACCCCCACTTGCTTCGGACAAGACAAGATTCATCAACAACATTCTTGGATGGGACCCCTCCACCATTCCAAAACAAAAAAACGATTTTCAGAATATCAACAAATACTCCAAACTGCTCCAACTACGAATTACCCATGGTATGTCCAAATTGTATATGGATACGATGGATTCATGTTATTGTTGATTTATTTTGTTTAATCATTATTATCAACATTATATTTTATTTCATTGATTGTTTGCTTTGCTTGATGCACTGTTCCCAATATAATAACAGCTAATAAAACCATCAAAGGATTGAGAGATACATTCGATTATTTCTCAGGATTCAAACGGAAACTCAGAAGGCCTTGAAACATCACCCAGTGGTTCCAAGAGGTCACTTAGTCCCTTTTATTACAGAAACATACCCCGGGAGCTAGAATATCTAAGTTCCTAAATATTCCTAGCAAACTTCGAAGAGCCCTGATCCCAGGGGAGAGCTATCATACAGACGTGATTGGCAACTACGGCCCTGGCCAGGGTTATGCTCGGGGGTGGAGTGCCGAGGTTAGCGGGGTAGACGTCTGGTGGACAGGATAGTTAGGGGCTAGGCGAATCTCCCCATGACCTGTTAACAACCGTTACTGGACAACTTCGCTCTGTAGGCCGACTCGTCTCCGTCAGTAATGCGGCCGATGATGGTGTTGTCGTCAGCAAACTTAATGACGGTGTTGGAGCTGTGTGTGGCCGTGCAGTCGTGGGTGTACAGGGAGTACAGCAGGGGGCTGAGCACACATCCCTGGGGAGCACCAGTGCTGAGTGTCAGTGTGGAGGAGGTGACGTTGCCAATCTGTACAGCCTGTGGCCTGCTCGTCAGGAAGTCCAGGATCCAGCTACACAGGGACTGTGACTGAACTACAGCTCAATGCCGTGAAGACAGGGAGATGGTTGTGGACTTCAGGAAGATCACTCATCCCCATCACTCTGTGTGACATTCGACACTATGGAGTCCCTGCCTCCGTCCCTTCATATGCCTCCAGGACCATGAGGCAAGCAGAAAAGATTGTGGCTTACCCCTCCAATCCCAGACAGTTGCTACTACAGTTCCAGCAGTGGACAGTAAACTTGGAGCAACAGTAACAAGGAGAAGGACAACCACAGCATCAAAGATGTATGAAAGAAGGGACGTACTTATCAGGTTCGCTGGAAAATAAAAGTCCTGTGGATAGCCTAGGACTTAGGATGCCACAAAAATTAAGTATTTTGTGAGATTTGCACTACAGCTAAAAATATGAAAGCCCTATGTGTTGATGGTTAGTTGACTGTATTTTACTGCATATGCTTGTATGCTTTCTTTGTGTGTGTGTAACAACAACATTCGATAGCCTTACTTGTTTGGCTTGTTAATATTGGCCTGTAGTGGTGTCTCACAGCCACGGTGGTGTCGAGTGTGTTGGATTGTGCACTTGGCCAATGTTCATGCGAGCCTTTTCACTGAATCATCTTGGTGGCATTGATTATTTGTTGTGCATTTCATGATGTACTTTGTTTTGGATTTTTGATCTCCAATCTTTTTATTAATGGCTTGCTAGTAATCAATGAACGAGTGGCACTGTCTGGCTTGCTAGTAATCAATGAACGAGTGGCACTGTCTACTGTGCTGAAAGTTACTTTGTGATTCACTGCCTTTCAACGATGTGTGTGTGTGTGTGCGCATGTGCGTGTGCCTGTGTGTGCGTGCATGGTTAATTTCCTATGGAACTGAAATGCATGCGTTTATGCGTATATATTTTACATATGTTCTTACGGCAAATGTTTCCATTTTAGATTTGTTTCTTGAGTACTTATGGTTTACTTTCTTTATATTTTGGATTTGTTTCTTTTCTAACCTTAACCAGTGATGTGCGTCGAGGTTCATGGCTGGTGAGGCACTGCGTAGAAGAACAGCAGCAACAAGAACCTGTGGGCTCACAGCCGCCCTCGGTCTGCCTCACCTTGTGCCTTTTCACTATGGTTTTATTGTCACATCAGCAAGACTAAATATGTTACACACATACATTAAATACATTAACTAGACTATGGAAAGTCAGGACGCATAATAAGTGTCTGCAAAACAATATATTGGTGACATACACAGAGATAGCAAAATGCATGCTCTCAACCCAGTTTGTGAGGGATTGCGCAATCCAAGGTGAGGCTCAGCTCATCGCTGCCCAACCTCGCATATTTCCCCTGTATTTGAAAAGAAAATACGCAAATTCAGCGATTTTGACTATAAAAATGATATTGGATATTGAAATGATTGGAATCCTACAGAAAATAAATATATAGCATAGACCAGTGGACAAATATTAATATTTGATTGTATCATTATTTGTCACCTGCCTCCCCTGACCGCACATCCCTGACCTTAACCCTGATGCAACAAACACCAAGATTCTGTGTACATGTTAAACTTACTGCAATAAAGTAAATTCTGGTTCTGATTGTGATAAACCTGGCCATTGGTAAATAATGAAACATTGCAGCTCATCTTGGGAAATGAAAAAACATGAATTTACAACATATTTTCAAGGAGTAATCATATTTTCTATATTTTAACATTTTTATCCACATTTACAAAGAAAAAAGTAAAGAATTACATATATACAATTTCAAATGAAGCTTAAACCCCAGCACCTTTCAATGATAAGGTTACAAAATAAACTACAGGCAAAAAATACATTCCTAATCCTGCTGTAACTTAAGACTGTAACACAGTGCATGCATTTGCCCCAAAATGTCCATTGTAATGATCTGCCTTGCAGAGTTTAAATTAGTACCGGAATTATAAGGGTTACTCTTAACATGAACATTATCTACAATGTGTTCATTTTCATTAATTGCAAAATATCAATGCCCATTAGCACCCTCAGACAATATGCGACTGGGCTCTGTGAACTTCGCTGTCATCAGGTAGAACAAGGCAGGGCCAGGTACAAGTGCCAGTAATGGAAGGTCCTGATCCAACTTGTCCAAACGGGAGATTGAGATGATACCATAAGCATGAATCATCCAATGACTAAACAGAACAACAAGGCGTTTCTTCTTTGCAATCAGGTTTTTCAAAGACTTTGGACAAGGAGAGAAAAAAAAGAATGCATTAGAGACAGACCAAAAGTATTACGATTGCATTCGACACAGAACAAGTATTGTGATATCAAAATCACTATGGGGTGACTAAAAAAAATCAAAACTTGCTTGGTAACAAAAGCTAGACCTTGAAGTGTGAGGGATAACAGTTCCCTTTGCAAACAAACAAATACATCATCCAAAGCTATTATATATTCATGGCTGCAACCAACAAATGCCTAAGATTTCTTAGCTCTGCACTTGGGATTATTTGTATCAATGGCAAGACCCTCTATTGCAGGGAGGTGAACCATCACATAGTGTGAACCAACTATAAAGAAGGAAATATCTGTGTGTCTGTCTGTCCGTCAATTATCTTGGACAACCGCGTGATCGGCTTAACACTTGTGGGTGTATTGCTGTCATGTGTGTGAAGTTGTTTGGATGCATGCTTCTGGAGTGGTTCCCCGGAAATCGCTGAGAAGTTGTTTAGCTGGGGTCGCAGAAAAACTGAAGAACTGTGGGTAGTATACGTCTTCTCCTACATCCTCAGATGTGTATCATTAGAGGAGTCTCTGTACGTATTTATGTTCGTCTGTCCTTCGATTTTCTTGTTCATCCGATCGACTGCGTGTGGGGGGTGTATTACTGAGGACCCGAGGAAGTGCAGTGTGGCGTGTGATCCGAGTTGTTTGGATGAGCGGTTCTCGACAAAGCTGCAAGCAGCAATACTGGAGGCCAAACGATCAGCCCATTTCAAACAGCCTTGTTTTCAACGTTTTGAATGGGCACTGCACTAGTGTATTAAAACTGCCGTGAGCTTGACACCAACCAGACATTCAAAATGGTGGTTGAGGTCTGAAAACACTCACTCACCACTATTGCGTGTTGCTCTTACCAGCTAGGGGCATATATCTGATACCTCAATTCAGTCCACAAGAACTGGACAAGCTGTTGTTAAATCAGTCAATTAGACATGTCCAGGTCTAATTTGGACAGGGCTGGTTAGGTAAAATACACTTTTTTAAGCCAAACAACCAACCATTTAAATGCAGTATAGACAAATGCATACGTTATTGTCGTTATTGTCTAAAAATACTTTCACATTCAACATTCACATCCTACAACTTTATACTATATTGTAGAGTTCCATTCAAATTGGGCAAATTGCTCATGTCAGAGATCTGAGACAATGTAATAATAGTAATAATAAGTAGTATTGTTGTCATTATTATTGTTATTATTATGTGTGGACCATATATTATATATAGATTATATACCGTAAAACAATAACCCAGGCTTGTATTTGCTTCAATCACTGAACTCCACCGGCCTATATTTGGACGTCTAATTGGGACTTGGCTTTTAATTGAAGTTATCTGTATTATATATGGATTATTCTCTTGTCACAATGTTTTCATACAAATTAATAATTATAATTACAGAGAGTGCCGTTACCTGTATCTCAGATGCTGACATATAGACAGCCAGGGTAACCAGTGAGAGTACCAGTATGATGTAAGGAAATGCATAATCTGTAAATGAAAATCAATTGACAATCAAATCAATCAAACACTGCACACACACACACACAGATCTCTGACAGTGAATATAAGAGAACAACTACATATAATACTCACACAGCAGACCTCCTCCAACAGCCTGTAATACAGTTAGGACTGGGAAGAAATACAGTGCCGCATAGACACTTTTCAGGCGATCAGACTTTCCCAGACCACAAGCTATCTTCTTCACCAGCAGAGGGCGCAGTAGCATCATCAGCACCAGGCAAAATGCATAATATATCAACACCATTGTATAGCTGGCGAAAAACAGAACAGTAGGTAAACTATTATAAAACAAAGATTTTAATGAAAGACGTCATCTAGCTCACACACACAAAATTGTCTAGCCATTTTATAATTACTCACAGTGGGTAGACAGCTTCCTGTGTACAATGCATTGTGGTAACATAGTCAGGACTAGGATTGTAGAGCATTGTGTACCAATCTGAAAGCATGTGCACACGACAGGAGCGGATGCCGAGCATGCCAACTGGCTCAGTGACCAACAGCGTGAGCACAGCTGACACTCCACACTCCAACATGGCGGTGATGTGCTGAAGCAGAGCACTAGAGCTGAGGGGAAAAAAAGAAGACATGCAAGAGATGCAAAAGACAAGCGACAGAAGGATGTTTAGTAAATAACAACTAATAAGTCTTTGAATTTTAAGTATTTTATTTAAATAGTTAAATAGATTTTATATTTCTACAAAAACAGGCTGTGTTACATTTTGTAATTTCATAGTCTGTATTATGGCTGCAACATCATATCACATCATACATCATAGTTGGGACCAATGTGTGATTGACTTCTACTGCGGCTATTTACTCCATTAAAGAAATATCTGAACTTGAAAGTATTTCGAGAATAAAACACGCCCATCCACGAGTCAATACATCCAGGGAATTTTTCTCTACAAGTCATTTTATTCTGGTCCACTTTTATCTCAGACGACAGCAACTGTTGTCAAAACAATATATAGCTATAACCGTAGCTACAACTCAAGCAAGGTTTAACACATTGAGCTGACTGCTGTGGTAGTGGGAAAGAGTTTTTTTCCCCCAATCAGCCTCTTGAAACTAAAAGTTAGCAAGAGGTGGAAGGAGAGGTGACTATTAGCTCCAGTCAGTGAAGTGAGTGTGAAATACACAATTCCAGCCTCCCCAATGTAAATACTATACTGCGATTTCACTCGTCTCTTTATAAACAGTCAACAGTGGTGGGTGGGGCCAGGAGGGGGGGTTGGTGGGGCTTTCACCATGGTGCAGAGCTCAGCAGGGTGACAGCTGCAGGGAGGAAGCCGTTCCTGAACCTACAGGTCTGGGAACGGAGAGACCTGTAGCGCCTCCCAGAGGGGAGGAAGGCAAACAGTCTGTGGCTGGGGTGCAGTTTTCACCACCCTCTGCAGTGCGTTTTGGTCTGAGACAGAGCAGTTTATCACCATCTATAGCACTTTCCAAACCGAGACAGAGCAGTTGCCAGACCGTACTGTGATGCAGTTGGTGAGGATGCGCTTGATGGTGCAGCGGTATAAATACACCAGAGTCTGAGGAGACAGGTCGCCCTTCTTCAATCTCCTCAGGAAGAAGGGACGCTGGTGAGCCTTCCAGACTCTGAATATTTTAATTTAATTGAATATCTGTTTTGAGTTGACTGCACCTGCCTCTGTACCAGCCAATTTAGATATTAAATTGGCTTATTATTATTTCTGTGTGACCAATAGGAGGCGGTGAAATTCACAAAATGAGTATGACAATATTGTGTGCAGTGCTGTGAAAAAGTCATTAGGTTGAGTAGGCACCAATCAGGGGCTGCATGTATTGTTTCTCATTTTTATGATGTCATCACATCACGTCTCACAGAAAGTATTTTACAGTATTTTGAAACTACAAAATTACAAAAAGTATTTTGATACAAAATATGAAGCCATTTTCATCAACCCAATCAAATACAAATGACAAAATACTAATTTGTATTTGAAATACGTATTTGAAATGCATATCATATCGTATCATAAATACTTCCCATCTGGTTACATTACTGGAAATAGTATTATTATTAACTACATAAACAGGAGTATTACATTCATGGGAAAATGCTGAATTATTTGTGTATATTTAAGAGAATACACATGTAATGCCTTCTCATTTTTATTTTAGTGGCAAATTGTTAATGTTTTACAGTTAAAATATCCAAGTCTGTACCTTTTCTTTCCAGAATACCACTCAATGAAGAACCAGTGCAAGACCAGTGGTAGCATCGCCATGAATCCGAGATAAAGCCAGTCATAGAGCTCAGGAGTTTCTGAGCAGCGCTCGCACACCTTCTGAATATTGCTTCTCTCGCCCCGAGGGCACACCTAGAAGAAAGATGAATGATTACTGATGTATTCACGTGCAACATTTGTATTGATTAATATTCATTTACATATAAAATTACCAATTCCCAACAACACTCAACCAATCAATCAAATGACCATTGATTAAAAGGAGAACAAAAAAGGATTTCAAAAACTGTCTGCGACTGAAGACTTACTTGGCAATATCATGTTATGAGCTGTTTAGCCCAAGAAAATCTTTACCACAAATAATAAAAATGTACATTCTATAGAAGGCTGTCCCCAATTTTCATTTCACTACCTAAGTCGCATTAAATCATCAAGGCTACTTGGTGAGATGGGTTACATTTTCATTAAACGTTTCCGTAGTGATTGCGACATATCTGGGATCAATCCTCGAGTTCTTAAAGGACAAACAAGATTAGATACAAGTCTGTCTAAAAAGGTGAGTTTTAAAAAAGATTCAAAAGTTTAAACATATTTTGCAGCCCTGATTTTAATTTAATTGTAAAGTTTAGCCCAAGCAGCAAATGCCTGATCCTCTTTTGTAGTGAAATCGGAGCCACTAAAAAGAGACACAGAACTGTAAGACTGCGTTCTTACACACAGTCCATCAACAAATCACAGCTATATTCTGGGAGATGTTCTAGGTGTACTTAAAAAGTGATTAGTAAAATGTTTGCTTGTACTTGTACTGGGGTAATGTGCTCATGTTTCTTTATAATAATTAGTTGTCCTCAGAACCTTCAATGTTCCAGCTACTGTTACTTTAACCACTTCTTCAAATATTCTGGATTTGGGTGAAAACAAATACAGAGATCCAGCCAATCTGCGGGCAATCATTTATACAAAAAATACTTGATTGGACTAGTTTTATCGACAACCAACACGTCTTCTCGTTGTATGGTGCCTGGATGCTACAGTAACAAAAAGAAGAGAGGATGGAGTAAGCTACCACCGATTACCAAAAGATGTTTAACGGTGCAAAGCAGAAGAATTTGTGGGTATACTCTTTGCATTTTGCAGCAGATGACTACGAAAGGGACGTGCAGTCAGATGTTGGGAGGAACGAGCAAGAGCCATCAATTTGCTGTGCCCACTCTTTAAAAGTGATATAGGCTAGGGCGAGAGATGGGGCCCAGTCGAAGCGAACCCGAACACAGGTAAGCTGTTTTTAGCTAACATTAGTTACATTGAATTAGGGTGACTCGATTTTCAAACCCTACAATTAATTATACTGCATGGATCACCGCCACATATAGTGTTTCACATAGAATTATGGGTTTATGTGTTTTACAGATATTTGTCAGGACTTGACAGCTTGAAACTGGAACAATCCCGGACATCCGGTCACCCTACATTGAATGCATAGCTAAAATTCCATACTGTGTCTGCTCTATTTAGTATTGAGATGGCTTACAAGTACAACACCTAATCATTGTTAAGTTTACTCAGTATCATAGACTGATGAACAAACTGGCTGTACTTCTATTGCCACTGTTAAGTGTGCACAGCTGTGGGACAAAAACACAACCTGTCCAGCCCATTACTTGTTGGGGGTTGGATGGGAATGATTATTGGTGTTCTTCAGAATGTCTGTTCAGGCAGTCATTCCAGGCTGCAGATCTAGTTACCTTTGAAATAACACGGCATGGCCTGGCATTTACTGAAATTGTATTTTTCAAAAACAAAATAAACATTTTGTACAATGCATTGATATTTCATCCTGTTTTGGTCTTAATTAAATTTTGATTATATACCTAGATTTAATGAAGTGCATGACAGGTTCTTTTCAATTCAAATAGGTTTTTAAAAACACTTATTCCTTCTCACTTGGATAACCCACCCAAAGGCAATGGCTTTTCCATTCTGCCAGAAATGGTTGTATTTTTAACCATATATGATTTACCTCTCCCCAAAACAACCTACTTTGTCCTGTTTTGGGTGGAGGGAGGGAGGGAGACACCGACGGACAGACAGATAGCTACACTTTCATGCATAGTAACCCACTCTCTCTGGGTTGGCGTCAGCGACAGCATCTAACAATTACTGCCCACACTGAAATTAATTGCAGCAGAATGATTCAGTTTCTGTTGGCATCAGAGGGCATTCAGCAAAAGGCACCACCAGTCACCGTTTGCTCTCGGCAGCTCAGGTTCTAGATGGTCCCCGCTGGCCATTTTCATTTAGAGAAATCAGTCCTACACGGCTAATTTGACACATTAGACTGACAGACATTACTTTAATCTCAAGCTGTGTCTTGCATTTGGAAGCTGTATCTATGTATTTATCAAGTCGCATATCAGTTACGATCAGAAGTAGTCACTCGATGTAGCCTATTAGGCCTACCAAGTTTAGTAGATATTATGCCCGATTCAAATCGATCTTCATTAAAATGATCCGATATTGATTCATTAAAAAAATTGAATTGATATCGGATATTCTCCGCGTGCCCAAAAAATAACTAAGGCTGTCGCAACTTTCATATGTACGGATATACGCCCATACAGCGTTGTTGAACATGATGGCTACGCTGCTGTATTTAGTGTGTATCCCAACCACTGTACTAGAGGTATTAGTGACGTTTACAATAGGCATGTTTGTACCCACCTTATTTACACTGCTGCTGCCATGCCAGGTCATGTTAAATAAAAATTGCATTAATGTAACTGCTTTGGGGTCTCTAAAAATAAATCACAAAAGTATAGAGTACAGAGTTAAAATGCTTGCATAAACCTAACCAAGTACTAGTTGTGTTGCCTAAACCTCACCAAGTAGTTGTGTTGCCTAAGCTGAACCGAGTAGTGCCTAAACCTAACTGTGACTGGAAACCCAAAGTCACAAGACACGAACGCCGGTCTCCTGGGTGCAAGCCCTGTATTTAACCTATTCCTCCACCATGACTTCCTCTATACAAGTAGTTTATCGCTCTTTATACTGTAAAAAATAAAGCGTAATTATTTTAATGCCAGTGAAACACGAACTACCGCAACACTGTAATAATAAGTCAACTAAGTCAGTAAGGAAAATAACAGGATGCAAACCCCCGGTCTCCTAGATGAAAGTCCCATTCATCCACCACAACTTCCTCCCTACCAGTAGTTGTTTGCACTCTATACTTCCCGACTTCCTAAAGGCTTTCTGGCAGACTCAATATTAATTCAATGAATTATTTTATGCCACTGAAACGCCAAAGAAAATATACTAATTGAATATCAACAAGTAGAAAAGATATTGAAAATCTGATGGTAGAAGTTAATAGAAGTCAAAAGATAAGTATAGGTCCCAAAGTTTGTAGAGAACAATACATAATAAAATAAGAGCCTAATGAGAACATAAGCTGCCTAGCAGCACTCAGCACTTTACTATAACCTTTAATAAAGAGAGGTAATTGAGCAGCAGAAAGTGTCTCTACCAGACAGCTTGGGCTGATTGTAGGTTAAGTTAGGAGGGGAACATTCACTAAAGGGAACTTTGTGATTGTTTAACCAGGTTTCAGTTCATACAAAAACATACTTTTTTTTTGTTGGAAGAAATCCATACTCAAAAGCAGAGAAACTCCCATACACACAGAGATAGACTGTTTATACTCACACCACATTCCCGCTCAACTGATCCATTGACCATCATTCTGCCACAGTACAACCCAGGACAGGTAGAGCTCACAGCCACAGCTGGAATGATTAAAAAGTAGTATCATTAGTAAGAACATCTGGGAAACACATTTTGAGATGTGATAACTTTGTCAGATAGATATACACAGACAGAGAAATAGGGAGATGAGAGAACATATCCATAATGTATCAGAACAGTGCAGGGTTCTCCCCAAACAAGTTAACAGTAGTGCTGCGCCACCATGCTCCTTTACACCACCAATTAAAATGTAAAAACATTGGGCCATCACCATGTAGACATTTAGTTGGCATTGTTGTTTTGTTCCCCATTTAAATTTCTGAAACAGTTCAATTGGTTGAAATACATCTTTTATTTGAATAACGCTTCAAAAAGTGAAACTACAATATCAGGAGTAAGTGCTGTGTGGGGGAAGTCAGTGGTTTTCAGATTGAGTTACGACAGAGCTTCAATGTAAAGTAGGTCACACACCAGAGTTTGAGAAGCACCATATTGATATTTTGCCACTTATAGCCCTGTTTTTCCCTTTTCATGTAAAGATATAACAAGAATCATATTAGGATGATATTGTGCAACTAATGAAAAGCGGGTTCAAGGTACCCATCAGGTTTTTTTAAGGTGGCCGAAAACAGCTCCATTATGCCTACATTCACTTATGATAAATGATTAACGGCTGATTTGGATATATTTAGAATAAAGTTGGCTAAACACTGTGTTATAATGAATCCTTTATTGATTATGATTTCCCTTCAGCCTAAATTCCAAGCCACCTAATGCTGAATATTAACCTACTACAGAAATATAACAAAAACGATTGTCATTTGCATTGCTTATGGTATGTTTGGCAGTTACATGGCATGAAAATGATCTTGTTAAAACAGGAAAAAAGTAGCAGTAAAAACTACTAGCTGCTCTGAACAGTGAGGATGAAAAAAGTGAGGAGAACTGATGTGCAGCACTGCAGTTGACTTCATATAGGAGGGGACACCCAGTTTTTGTTTTCCAGTCCAGGCTCTGTCTGTCTCACCCCAGAAGTTCTGCTATAACATTGCTTTGTCGACTGCTGGATCCCAGATCAAAGTTAAGAAGGCACAAGTAAAACTATTAGACCATCAGTTAATTATATTGGCAATTATATAGAAAATGTTCTTTACTCTTTCCACAACCTTTAACCTATACAACAATATATAATGCAAAGGTTTATATAAAAAAACAACAAACTTGTCAATGAAATCTTGCCAACTGGCGACATCTGGTGGCCAGAATAAGTCAGTAGCTTGCAGGATGAAACTTTTAGCCTTGAGCTGGTTTCAAGTGGTCTTTTTTCTGCAAGAACATTATATTCTGCACCCGTGTCAAGCTTAACGCTCACATCCTTTCCATTTAGTTTCAGCTTTTCAGTCCAATTGGCTTTCTTGCATTGACTTTCAGTTGTGACTGTTTCGATTTTTCTTAGTTCTTTAGTCTTCTTCAGTTCAATAGTACCTATGAAGAAATCTTCCTCTGTTTCAACCACATGTAGTCCCCTTGTTCCACTGCTTTGATTTTTAGTTAATCAGCACTTTTTCGTCAAGTGGTTCTTCTTATTACACGCGTTACATGTCTGACCATAAGCTGGACATTGCCTTGGTCCATGTTCATAACCACAGTAGGTCAGAACCACAGTTCTGGTCATTTGCGTTCTGCTTTTGTGTTCAACTGGACTCATCTTTGCCTTAGTTTTGTCTGCTTTTTCCGAATGCTTTACATTTCTTATCTTGTTCACCTAAATTTCTTCATTGAGCACTTTCACTTGATTTGAAGTCATTTCATTAGCAAAGCAGATATCAATGGCCCTTTTCAACGTGATATCCGTTTCTCTTAACAGTCTTGCATGTACCTGGTCCTCACGAACACCACAGACAATCCTGTCCCTTATTAGTGAATCATGGAGATTGCCAAATTCGCAGTCTTTCGCTTTGTTCTTGAGATCGGTTACGTACGCATCAATGTTCTCTGTTGGGCCCTGAGCTCTCGTGAAGAACAGATGACGGATATACGGTAGGTTCTTTCTTGGCTCACAATAGTCTTTGAATTTTTTCTTTAGTTCAACTTATTAACTTCATCTGGAGTAAACTCGAATGTGTTGTATACTTTTACCGCCTCTTCTCCCACGACGTGCAGAAACGTGGCACATTGAACCTCCTCCGATTTTTCAGCAAACCCGCTGGCAATCAGAAACAAGTTGAGTTTGTGCTCCCATATCTTCCAATTTTCTGCAAGGTTCCCTTCGAAACTTAGTGCAGACAGACAGACAGTGCAGTGGTTGCAGTTGTGTCATATTTCTTGACGTATTTTATCTTCCGACACCATGTAAAGTATGGACTACACAGACAACCTGTAGCTTGATCAGACCGGAAGCTTTACTCCCTGTATTCAATGTACAGCACCTACTTAAGGTGTACTGCCCTCTAGGGGTGACAACATACAACATGGTACATGACACAAGTGCATGCTGAAAAGGTTTGTTAGGTAAATTCTCTGATTAGGCCTAAATAACAGCCTGAAATTATGGTTGTCCGCAAATCTCCTTGATATGAAACAAAATTATTAATAACAAAGCAATTGTAGTTTTCAGCAGCACCATTTTATAATAGCTTGTTGGGAAGCGGACACGGGTGTAATTTTCTTCCATTTACAAACGAGTAGCGGTCGGGTGCAGGTACAACAATATGTGGACGCAGACGAGAAAACTTGCATCACTAATTGCCACCCATTATATTAAACCGACATTAAACCGGACATTAAGACTGAAAATCATTTTTTTCCAACCTTTTCTACTGAGAATAAAAGGAATATCAGTCATTTTGTTTTTACCTCTTGCATGATCAAATCATCATACAAATCGATGATAACGGCCCTCTGAACATAGTGGTAGGTAGAGTGGGCCCCTACTGACCCATAGATATGAGGCTAATAACGTCCATTCAATCGAGTGCTAATCAAAGCAGGTGGCCCACCACTGCGCTCCAAGGATCGTCTGGTGTGCGACCCACTTTATGTTGAAGCGCTGCGGTAACCAAGTGGACTAAGAGTGGATCTGAAACTTCCTCCACACAGCACTTACTCGAGATATTGCAATTTTGCTTTTTGAAGCGTTATTCAAATAAAACGTGTTTTCACCAATTTAACCATTTTATAAATTAAATGGGGGAAAAACAACGACGGCAACTAAATGTGCGTCAACTTCGCAGTATTTGTGTGAAAGAGAGCTGCCCCCGCACTTCGTACACAGGCTCCGAGAGAGAGCTCTCTCTTCTGGATTTGGAATAATGCATCATAGACGAATGTCTTAATTGTATTGCATATTAAAAACGGAGTTGGCAAGATAAAATGTACAAATGTACATAAAAAAAATATTTTTTTAAATTTGTGCAATACAGAGATAGATATGGTCTTATATAATGTCAGAGCGTATCCATGGAAACTCAAACAACGGATGCATCAAGTGCCATGCTCGCCGGAATTGAAAACCAAGGAAAACAAATTTGGAAAATTATGGAAGAGATTCTGCTTTCAATAACTTCTTATTTGGATACATTTGAAGCCACGTTGCCCACTCTATAGTCAAAGCAGATTAGGATTAAGAAGCAGGTTTGAAAGTGTGGTTACAGACTATGATGGTCGCCTGTCTCACCTAGATAAAGTAATATGAAATAATCGGATACCATGATCTTTCACGAGTGAACTGAAGAGTTTCACCTGGGCTACGATGGCTGCTGTCAATAAGACCATGCCAGCCGTTTGGATATTCGAACAACCCATGGGTAATCATAATCTGCCTTGCATGGGTGCTACAGCCGACCGACCGTATGTATGCTGTATAGCTGCTGAGGCACACGGACACATCACACACATTTGCAAATCGCCATATGCATTTGCAGATCTCTGTCATGGCAGAAGTGTAGTAAAAGTCACGTGCAAAAACAGCCAATTGAGAGGCCGGCCTGTCTGTATTTCCAACTCTTGGAGCAAAATACTGCATTTCCAGATTTGTCTACACATTTACACTATGTTTTACACATTTGACCGAAAGGACGGTGTAGGATAAGCCGGATGTTTAGGTCACAAATGGTGATACACACAACCATGGGGGACACAATACGCGGATTTAAAATGTTTGTTTCGCAATATATCAACAAATTATGATTGCGTTTTTCATAAGGGCACATGAGTAATTTCAAATATAGTACAATGCTTTCCAATATGACATCGGAAAGTATAATACGGAAAATATGCCGTATGCTTACGTCACAACCCATCTAACAAGAACGGCTAACGAGACTTCAATCTCGCTCCTGTACACAAAAGCATTTCAGACGCGAGATGAATATAAACTAACCTAAACACAATGTATCTCAAACAGAGAACACATTTTTGGACTGAACGCCATTTGCTTTTAGCAATGGTCGTATCAATGTTGCCATCCTACAAGACCATTGTGCATATTCAAGTACTCTCCGTGGAGTAGTTCACAACAATGTATGTTTAACCTACCCATTTTGGGGCTCAAATGTAACGAGATGTGCACCCTATTGTAGCTTCTTTGCTCCAGCAATGGATGTACGGGTTCCTGCCTTCTACTTCCTTTTCTTCTTCTTTATTGTTTTTGGGTGGATAGATCCATGGTGCTGCATTACCGCCCTCTATCGGATTTACTCAGATACTACCCTCTTAAACGCTGGGACGTCTCTGAAGTTGGTTTGGGGTGGTTGGGGTGAGTTTCGTCATCTCCGCTCACTCCGTCGGGCCAATTGTTTTAGAGCAGGGGTCATCAACGTTTTTGAGGCCAAGGACCCCCAAACTGATGGAGAGATGGAGCAGGGACCCCAATATATATATTGTATAAAATTGTGTTTTATATTAAACTGGGCCTAGTGCCATGTAGAAACATAGCTACCATGTCATTGTGCATTCAATACTAAGCTATTCAAATAATACACTGGTTCATATATTCATGTTTTTATTTTAAACATGTGCAAGGTACAGGGTGGTCGTGCCACTGCCATTTATAAACATGCATTTTGCACTGACCTATTAAAATAATTCACAGTTTTTATTTTAAACATACATGCAGAAGGGACAGTGAATCATCAAGCCATACTCCCACAATAGTGAGATGCCTGACCCTGATGAGCAGCACACAACTTTTCTAACATTGGACGGATGGAGGTTGTCAGGCAGAGGGTCACATCAGCCTCAGGCTGAGCACGAAGAGAATCTCCCAGCTCATCCACACATGGAAAATATTCCCTCCCTGACGCGCTCCCTCCATCTTCTTATTTTTTTTTGATCATTCTGTCATCCAGCTGAATGGCATGTGTGTTGCAACCAAGTTTGTTCAGCTCAGCGAAAATGATCTCTATCAGTTGCACCCTCACACCAGACCATCTCGTCAATACAGCGAGCAATGGTTGTGTCCGACACTGGAATCGTTTTCAGTTTATTAATGTCAATATCAGTCCATACATTGTTTTACACATGTCAGTTGCTGAAGGCCTGGCTTACAGAGCAGGATGTAAATGTCAATGTTTCTTCACTGTCACACTAAAAAACGTTTTTATTACATATTATTATCATTACAGTTTTTTCTATTGTCTCTTTTTGGTTCATTTAGATTGTTAATGTTGTCAAGTTAAAACCGTCTATTAAAAAAAATGTAAAAAATGTTAGTTATGGCAACACTTTTCATGTTTTACTGTGACTTGTTGTAGGCTCCTACATGGAGCATAAGGTTAGAAACTAAACCAAACTTAAGAAAACGAAACAAAAAATAAATAAAAAGAAGTAGTAACTGCCAAAGTGTCACTTTGCCGGTCCCAAGCCCGGATAAAGGAGGAGGGTTGGACGTAGAGCTAGCAATTCCACCCCACATAAGTCTTTTGATTAAATTTGATATTGTAACATTTAACAATACAGGACAAAATTGATTTATGTAATGTGGGTCTATCAGGGATCGGCAACCTGCGGCTCTGGAGCCGCATGCGGCTCTTCAGCCTCCTTGTAGCGGCTCCCTTTGGCAAAAAAATACCATGAAAATGAATAACGGTTATTTTTATTTTTATTTATATATTATTATTTCCCTGTTTATTTTGTTGCACAGTTATCTTGGAGTTTGAGGCGATACTTTAACATCTTATTTTTTTTAATGTTTCTTTTTTATATAATTTGTCAACTAAAATATATGTCACATCAACGTCTATAGCCCTCGCCTTTACCTTCAGGTGGCTTCTGGAGTGTGCGACCCCTGCACTAA
>OMNS01072999.1:0-10508 GCA_900303225.1 Laemonema laureysi
ATCATTTTAAGCTACAATAAAAAAATAACTTCACTCACCGAAACAAATGGACAACAGACTTCTTGGACGGTCTGTTAGAACAATTATCCGCACAGCAAGACATTATTTCTTCAAAAATCCCGAACACCACAAACACGGCCGACAGTCAAGTTCAAGGAATTAGCCTCGCTGAGGTGACGCCTGCAGACAGCTAGCGGCTAGCCTCCTGCGACGGCACCCACCTGTCACTCAACATAGCCACGCCCTTAATTATGCATAACTATAAGGCTAAATAACATGAAAACGGGTGTGCTGTAAAAAAATTCACCCCCCCCAGAGTTGTCATGAAGGGGGACATGAACTATTGAGACCAAAGCCGTTTTTTGAACCAGGCTATAAACATGTTTATTTCAGCTGTAAAGTTGGACATTTTAACATGGGGGTCTATGGGAATTGACTCCCTTCTGCAGCCAGCCTCAAGCGGCCATTCAGTGAATTGCAGTTTTTAGCCCTCCATGCAGGCTTCATTTTTCAGAACGGAAGTTTGCCCCTTGTGCCACACACATCGTTTGCTGAATCTAAATTATTCATAAGTTGTCATTATGTTAGACTTGGATTAGTTAGATAGGTACAGCATTACACTTGATTCACTTTTCATTAGTAGCTATATTATGTCTAACCACCCGTCGCCGTCCTAGAAGGTGAATCGTTTACGCTGTATGTTTACTGGGGTGACGGACCCGCAAGCGACATTTTACAGTCCACCAACTCTAGGTGGCGATACTGAGCACAGGCAGGTTCAAACACAATTAAACTTTATTGACAGAACGTTGCTCATACATTACAAACGTTGCTTTTTGTGAAACTAAAGGACATGCGGACACAAAGAGGATGACACAAGCTGTCCATAGAGGTGCAATATTGGTGAGTTTATCACAATTCGTGCAATGAGATACGACTTATAATTGCATGAATAGGGCGCTCCATGGAGGGACTTGCGAATACGAGCGGCTAAGGGTTAATGAGTGTTTACTCACCCTCTCGCCTTGGGGTTAGGGTTAACGTTACACACTACCCCAGGAGAGAGTATAACATATCTATTCAATGTTTTTTGTCACTAAAGGTCCGAGTGGCCTTAATATTATCGTTATAAATTAGCAAGGCTAACCACAAGAGCTACCTGGTTGTAGTAGACCAACACTGGTCGTAATCACTAGTACGTTTATGAACGTCTATATTATGGGACAGGTTCTTCGTTAGACTTCTCACCTTTTGGAGAGCCAAGTACCGACGTTAATCGCCGTCCCGCAGTGTAAGTTTGACAAGTCGTCGTCTCCGCTTCGTATCATCGATGTTGCTTTGGCTGCTACGATGTTGCTGTACAAGTGTCGACGCATGCGCACACTTGTACTTCCGCACCGAAAACCCAAACACGGACATTGAGCGGAAGTTGAGTAATAACAGCGCGCGGCGCCTTCCTTCAAAACACAAACACCGCAGCGAGTATCCAAGTAAGCTTTCCGATGAACGAGACACACTTATTTACCTCATTTGGCCACTGTTTAATAAAATAATGCATATAATAATAACAATGCATTCGTTACAATGGTGTTACGTGTTGTAAGTACAACATACACATATTGGATATATTGATATGCATTATAAAAGTACTGTGGACGAAATGTCACATATTGGCCATGAATGTCCATGCATTTATGTTACTCAGTTTTGCAAAGGCACCTCCTTGTAAAATGCTTTTGTATTTAACGTCTAACACAATAAAGCCAAGTGTTTATGTGTATTTCAGTGTCGTGATGCCCCTGTCCACTCAGTCCCAAGACGACGATGCCCAGTACATACTGGTGGCTACCTTGGATAATGCTCGGAACATCTCCAACATACTGAAGGCGATCACCTTCAAAGACCATGCCGTCTTCAGTGCCACTCCTAACGGGTTAAAGGTCACTGTAGAGGACTCCAAATGCCTGCAAGCTAACGCCTTTATTCAGGTTGGTGTCATTGTAATTTTGATTTCCACCATAATGATATTGTGTTTTAATATTTGGACTAATCTTCTTTCTTTTTCCAGGCTGATATCTTTCAAGAGTTTACCATTAAGGAAGACTCTGTGGGGTTTCAGGTCAATCTCACTGTTCTGTTGGATTGCCTCACTATCTTTGGTGGGAGCACTGTGCCAGGTATGTCTATGTTATCCATCTGGATTCATGCTAAAAGGACTGTGCTTTTGCTAGTAACAAAAATTGGTTAGGGTTAGGTACTGAATGCACCTCAAAACAAGTCCACTATCAATAGCTACTCTCTAGTAATAGCTTGTAATTCCCTTCCACGTGGACAGGCGTTAGCACCGCCTTGCGGATGTGCTACTCGGGCTACGGCCATCCGCTCACCCTGTTCCTGGAGGAGGGCGGTGTCGTGACCGTCTGCAAGATCAACACACAAGAACCAGAGGAGACCATTGACTTTGACTTCTGCAGCAGCAATGTCACAAACAAGGTGGACATTTAAGATTTTATCGACATAGACGGCACACTCGACTAAGTATATTTCCATCCAAGACGCCACTCATGTATGTCTCCTCCACTGCAAGGTGATTCTCCAGTCTGAAAGCCTGAAGGAGGCCTTCTCCGAGCTGGATATGACCAGTGAGGTGCTCCAGATCACCATGTCCCCCAGCCAGCCTTACTTCAGGTTGGTCTATTTTATTCCACATGTGTTGCAATTATAACATATACTTATAATGTAATCATCGCCACTTGACCCATGATATGTCTAGTATTTTTAGATTGATCAGTACCTTTGCAAGAGCATGATAACCAAATCAATGTGAAATATCAGACTGTGGTGAATTTAACAGTTGGAAGAGATGTGAACTTCTTAACACATCTGTTAAGAATCTGTTAATCTGTCAATTGGAACAACATTAGTACAAGGAATAAAATTTGCAATTGCTTTACAATTTTGTTCTCCAGGTTGTCCACCTTTGGGAACTCCGGGAATGCCCACTATGACTATCCCAAAGACTCTGACATGATGGAGCTCTTTCAGTGCACCAAGACACAGACCAACAGGTAACTCGTGTAATATTCCCAAAATGCATGTTTCCTCTCGTCACTGTACTACTGAAAAAATGATCCAACGCACTCTCTGCTCTCCTCTCCCTTTGCGGATGGACACACAGGTACAAGATGTCCCTGCTGAAGCCGTCCACCAAGGCCCTGGCCTTGTCCTGCAAGGTCTCCGTGAGGACGGACAGCAGGGGCTTCTTGTCCCTGCAGTACCTGGTCCGGAACGACGATGGACAGATATGCTTTGTGGAATACTACTGCTGTCCAGATGAGGAAGTAGGAGAGGACTGATGGGTGGTTTTTTCGATGGCCACCACCAGTCACTTTCAACACGGAGAAGATACTTTGGTTAAACCACGTGAGGGGAGTGTCCCCCCAGAAAGGTTGTACCAATGAAGCACACTCTCTTCCAGTAAAGAAAGCCCTTTTGCTTATTCTACCACCAATGTCAGTAGGAGAGCATGACCTCTGGGCCAGTGGAGTGCAAAGTAATGTCACTGTCAACTTAACCCATGTTTAAAAAAAATATATATTTGTTCATAATGTACTGGTGTCACACAAGCAGTGATATGTTGAGTATCTTGTTATTCCATGATGTCTATATATTTAAAAACACAGACGTACATGATTTTAACAGAGTGAAATATACCAAAACATTTGGAAATTGCTTTTTTGTAAATGTTGTAGGATTTATTTATTTTTTTACAAAAAAGGTTCCACATAAACACGTGTTTTTGAAGGCTTTGTCCGAGACCGCTTGCAGACTTGTCAAGAGGCTGTTTATTAAGAATTTTGTAGAAAGATATATTTACACATATCCATATGTGTATACATATGTAGTAACACACAAGAACAAAAAAAACCATTTGAAATCCCCCGCGGGGATTAAAAAAAAAACAAAAAACATTTGCTAGATTAATGGCGAGCCGACCCTTATGAAAAGTTGAAACGGTCCAATACTCCTGACTTTGACAGTTCACTCCATCACAACCGTCCGTCCATCTCAACTCCTCGCATCCCCTCCAGTCCAGTCCCAGCACATCTACATGCGGCGTCTCTTGAAGGGCTTGGGCTTCCTCGTCTTCCGGTCCTGGCCCGGCTTCGGCGCCTCCGTCTCGATGTGGACGGGCTTCTCCTCCGCCGGCGTGTCGAACACGTTGGCCGTCACGTCGTTGGTGGCCACGTCCTTGTTCTCCAACCTCCTCACCTTCTGGAGCTCCTTCAGCATCTGCTTCTCGTGCAGCTTGGCCGTCGTGGCCTGGCGCAGCTCCCGCCGGTGCTGTGGGGTGGGTGGAGGACGGACAACACTGAGCTAATCGTTGCCAAAACCCAAGCACAACAGTTTACAAATGTACAACATAATGTAACGTTTACAACAAGATGTACATTTGTTGTAAACCTTTACACCAGTTGTACACGGTGTATAACAAGATGTAACGTTTACAACAAGATGTACATTTGTTGTAAACCTTTACACCAGTTGTACACGGTGTATAACAAGATGTAAGGTTCACAACATGATGTCAATTTGTAGTAAACTTCAATGTTGTGAGGTTTTACATAATGTACAACATGGCGACACGTGTACAACACTAACATTAGCTTTGTCACATTTACAACATGATGCAAATCATTTGTTGAGTATTCCAAGTGGATTGTCACTGGACTAGAACCACACCATGTTGGGAGACTTGAAGTGTGGGTTCTCATAGAGGGTGGGACCCCCGAAGCTGCCCTCGAAGATTTTGATGAGGTTGAGAACGAAGCGAGGCCCGATCTCCACCAGAGAGCCATCCTCCTCAATGATCTGCAGAACAAAGATGGACATACATGTCCTTTAGGGAGGGGCGAGACACCTTGCTCAAGGATGCCTACAGACAAAAAGTGTTATCATGCAAGTATTGTATGATTATTCTCTTTTAAACGGGGTGATTTAACCTCACCTGGTAGTTCCTGAACCAGATGCGGTTGTCTGCGATGCTGAACGTGAAAACGTGATCCACAAACGGCTGACTTCTGGGGTGGTAGTGAGGAGTCGCGAATGTCTATGACAGAAAGTTAGGGTTAAACACAAAGTTACTCTCAATAATTCAGCCTGATTGGCAGCAGGCCATCCATTCACCTCTGATGACAAGTGATACCATAATAAACGCACCTGGGTGAACAACTCCTTCAGTAAGGCAAAGTGAGGGTCCTTGTCGAATTTCTGTGGATCAAAACAATGCCCAAATGATTTGTTGTGTTCAAATAATCCATCCAAACAAAACAATGATCTACAAGAATCACAACGTTTCCCTCAAAACATCTGAACTCACAACTTAACCCAGGTGAGGGCAGGGCAGATTTCAACAGGTTCTGCAAAATGACTAGTAAAGTAAACTACTTTAGTAAGTAAACTAGTAAAGAGATTAAAACATAGAACTGAACCAGCCGTACTCTTTAAGCAAACATTGTACTTACAGGATCGAACGACAGCAACGGCCTGGACCCTTTGAGGCAGTTCCCCGTCATCTTCAGTTCAGCCAGTGTGTGTACTGTGTGAGGGATGAGACGGTCAACATGAATTCAAACCCTTCAATGGTTAGGTAACTTTTACTTTGAAATGCAACTTCAGATACACTGACATGCACGTAATATGCAAGGTAGGAAACTCACTATTTTGTACAAGAAACTTTGCAGAAGGTCCATGGGGGCTGTTTGACACCCTGTGTAGAGCAAGACGTGTATTTGGGTCAATCCAACAGAACCATGCGGACAAATAAACGCATACAATGGAAAAGGGAGACACTCACCACATGTACAGATCCTGTTTTTTCTTTGCCTCAAAATAGATACATTTGTTGCAATTTTTAATTTCACACACCTGTGGGAATATTTACCAAACAGTTGGTGAACAAATTCAAATCATACAAATCTGCTCTTTAACACGCCACGCCGAGTCACGTAGACCCACCTCGTTGATAACGAAGAGCTTGTCCTTTCTGTCCATTTTTGTATCTGAAGAGACAACATACACAGTGGGTCAAGTCGCTGAAGGCTCAGCCACAGAACGGCATCTACTAATTAGACGGTGATGAACGTAATGTCACAACATTGCATTTCCAACGCGTATAGAGGCGGACAGCGACAGGACAAACCTGCTTTGGAGTGGGGCATCATGGTCCTCAAGTCGTGCATTAGATGCCTCGTTCTGAAGTTGACGCCTCTTGAAGAGAAGATCAACACTCTTTCTTTGTTTTTCCATTTGCCCTAATGAAGAAATAAAACAAGTTATGACCATGAAGAAATCCAGCGTTTTTTCCCCTTCATTTTGTATTCGTGTTTATTCTGGTCCGGCTGCATAGACTAGTGACATAACCAATATATGAACTATTTACCATAGAAACTGGTGCTGGGACGGTGATCTCCTGCGCTGTTGTAGTTTCAGCTTCGTCGTCTCCATTGTCCACAAATTTAGCCTGTTTCGCCTTTTTCCCAGCCGGGCCATTCCGTCCACGTTTCCTCTTGGGCGCCGACATGTTGGTAACAGTGAGCGACAACACGGGCTGCTTCTCAGCGCAGGAAAAACGCGCATGAAAAACGCGATAAGACACAAAGGAAGAAAAAAAAACGACGCCTCCTGGTGACCGGGAGAGCGCATCGCACCGGTGAACTATCGCGAGAATTCATCGCACGTTGCTGTGCGGACTCTTGACGTCATCACCAGCATGTGTATGCCGCTCTGAGATACATTACTTGACTGTATGTGTCTCGTTTCGGATATGTGTACAGAAATGTTCCACTGTTAGGCGTTTGACACATTAGTTCGAGTCATGGCATCGCAATGGCACGTCTGAATTAACTCGAGTTAGTGTTGTATAACAGTTTTAGTTGAACGATACTCCAGTTAGCATGCTACGTAACAGTTAGCTAGCTAGCCGGCAGCTATCGGTGTCTCCGATCACCAATACTTCCAAGACTATATTTCTAACGAATTGGGAGCGTGTTCACAATGAAGTGCCATTATGAAATCCTGGGGGTGAAACGGGACGCGGGGGACGATGATCTCAAGAAATCCTATCGCAAATTGGCTTTGAAGTGGCATCCTGGTAAGTTTAGACACCGGTGTGGTGAGTGGACCACAGGGACAATTCATGATCAGCGCAGGTGTTCTTCAGAGTACTCTGACCGCTTCGTTGTATGATACATCAATATGTATTGACGGATGTTTGGGGTCTTTTACCAATGCATTGCACAGTGATGTGGGCTGTGAACATGGTCACCTTCTCCCGTTCAACAGACAAGAACTTGGACAATGCTGAGGAGGCGGCCGATCACTTCAAGCTCATCCAGGCAGCCTACGAGGTCCTGAGTGACCCTCAGGAAAGAGCCTGGTACGCAAATTACACGCTGTCAAGTTTGCCCGCAATCCTCATGGACGTGCGTCTCTCAGCGTGTTACTTCGTTTATCCAGGCTGAAACAAACATTTAAACCCTCAACGTGTCCTCAATGTTTTGCTGCACTTTTCAACAATTTGAATCAATACTGTGCCCTCTTTGCACGGCAGGTATGACAACCACCGGGAGGCGCTGCTGAAGGGAGGAGTCAGCGGGGAGTACCGGGACGACAGCGTCGACCTGCTGCAATACTTCACCGTCACCTGCTACTCCGGCTTTGGGGACGATGAGAAGGTGGGCTGGTTGTTAAGGATTTGATGAGCACTACTCACAAGCGTTGATTTTGAGCATTTGAAAGTGAATTGAAAATATTGCAGAAATCATGGGTAAAGTTCTGGACCTGGCTGTTGTGGGATACTCCCTCTCACATCTTCATCGTCTGCTCTTTCCCCTCTTCTTCTTCTTCGCCCTCATATCCAGGGTTTCTACACGGTGTACCGCAGCCTGTTTGAGTCCATCGTCAAGGAGGAGCTAGAACACAGCAAGGAGGAAGAGGAGGACGAGGACGAAGGTTTCCCCTCCTTCGGAGACTCCCAGAGTGACTACGATACGGTGAGTCGTCCTCGTCGTCGTCGTCGAGGAAACCCAAAGTAGGAACTGATTATTACATCGGGGCTTTTTATTAGCTGTGCGTAACACAATCCAACCCTCCCACTCGACCCCTCCCGTCTGTCCCCTGTCCGTCCACCAGGTGGTGCACCTGTTCTACGGCTACTGGCAGAGCTTCTGCACGCGGAAGAACTTTGCGTGGAAGGAGGACTACGACACACGGCAGGCGTCCAACCGCTGGGAGAAGCGCGCGATGGAGAAGGAGAACAAGAAGACCCGCGAGAAGGCCCGCAAGGAGCGCAACGAGCTGGTGCGCCAGCTGGTGGCCTACGTGCGCAAGAGAGACCGCCGCGTGCAGGCCCACAAGCTGCTGGTGGAGGAGCTCAACGCAGAGAAGGCCAAGAAGGCGGAGGAGATGCGACGGCAGCAGAAGCTCAACCATGCCAAGTGGGTGGTGCTGGGTGACGTGGGTGGATGAGATGGGTGGATGAGATGGAGGTGTGGTTGGTTGATGGGGCTGATGTCCTGCCCTGTCGCTGTGCGCTAGGCTAGCCGGGGAGTACAAGGAGCAGAGCTGGGCGGCCATGTCTGAGCTGGAGAAGGAGCTGCAGCAGATGGAGGCGCAGTACGGGAAGGAGTTCGGGGACGCGTCGGAGAGCGAGGAGGAGGAGGAGGAGGTGGTGCGGGAGGAGGAGAGTGTCGATGGCCAGGACAAGACCAACGGAGGAGGAGGAGGTCAGGGCACCTCCTGCTTTATTTGGGAGTGACTTCTTATTAACACAGTTCAGAAAATCCAGTTCTGCATTTCAGTATCATTAATTAGTGAATTATGAGTAAAACTAGGAAGTAGTCTTTCATTATGAACGCAAAGCGCTGCAGTAGTTTGCATTCATGATGGATCCCCCCGGGCAGCATCTTCTAAGACAACCGCTGAGCAGCCTTGTGCGTCTTGTGGTTCTGTGCTCACAGCCCAGCCCGACGAGGAGCTGGTGGCCGACTACTACGACGACCTCTACTGCCCCGCGTGTGATAAGACCTTCAAGTCGGACAAGGCGTGAGTAGCAGGTCATGAACCCTCTGGGGACAAATCCCCGCGTGTACCAGAATGACCCTTCAAACTTCAAACTCTGATTTTGAATTTCTTGCACAGCAGGGCAGCTCACAACAAGTCTTTTGTAAACTGTTGGATGTGTGAAAAAGTGTTTTGTAAAATTGGCCGATCGCTAAACTGCTCCTGTGAGGTAAACCTTGGTGGATTTGCCAGGTGCTGCAAATTGTAATCGTAGTTGAAATTACATTTAAATTAACTTGGATCGTCTTTGGAAAATGACTATAATCTGAGATACATTATTCACACACACGCCTCAGAGACAAGAAACTCCTCTGCTTCTTCAGCACGTTCTCTAAACAAAGTGCTTCTTTTATACCCCTCCGGTTCCCTCACCCCTCCGGTTCCCTCACCCCTTCACCAGCGCATTCAGCACCACAGCCATCTGCTAATTTCACATCCGTTAAGCAGGACGGGCCTCTTGGAAGCCATTCCCCCCCCCTAGTGTTTCTAAGACTGTGCCCTCCGTCATCAACAGCATGATGAACCACGAGAAGTCCAAGAAGCACAAGGAGATGGCAGCGTTACTACGGCAACAGCTGGAGGAGGAGGACGACATGCTCGGCTTGAACTCTGATGTGAAGAACAACAGGGAAGACGAGGAGGACACTGAGGAAGAGGAGGAGGAGGGGCCAAGGATCAAGTATGTCTATTTATCGGTACTGTGTGTTTTTAACATGGGCCTCGCCCTGTGTGGCATTTATGTTAATGACGACAACACAGAAGCAACTATAAGATAATGAATGTTGTGTCACTCCCCCCCACCCCGTGCAGGCTGTCCAAAAAGCAGAAGAAGAAGAAGAAAAGGCAGAAGGCGGAGCAAGTGAGTACAGGCTTGTGCTCATTGGCTGGATGTTGGCACCTCCACCATGGGTTTACAATGACATAATGTCGCTAACCGCAATAAATAAAGTTTTAAATTTTTTAAAAACATTTAGCTACTGTATGTGGATGCTGATGCCACATGGGTTTCAAGTTAAACTAATTTGATGTACGTGTGTAAACGTCATTCTGCAGAATACTCCAGGAGAGGAGGAGGAAGAGGTGGTGGTGGAAGAGACGAAGGAGGAGAGGAAAGAGCATCAGGAGGAGCAGCCTGAAGAAGAGGAGGAGGAGGAGAAGAAGGAGGAGGAGGAGAAGGAGGAGGAGGAGGAAGAGTCGGCCCAGTGTGAGGATGCGAGCGAGTCCCCACGGGGGTCCGACGGGCAGGCAGAGCCCCCGCCCTCAGAGGTCAAAGGGTAAGCGGTCCAATCCGATAACTTTAATAGCCGACTAATTGAAGTACACCGTCCTGGCGGAGCAGAGGAGCGATAATAACATTAATTAATCCTGCTTGCCGTTTAAATTCT
>OMNS01073016.1:0-10252 GCA_900303225.1 Laemonema laureysi
TATATATAGATATATATATATATATACACATAACCGTGGCCTACGTTCAAATATAATTTCCTTCTCACACCCTGTTTCGCTTTCGTGTCAGAATTCCATGTAGAATGTATAGTCTACTATCACCCAAAAGGTGCTAAACGTAAAATATTAATGTAATGTGCTTTTAAATATTCGAGCAGCCTGCTTTGCAACCACACGCCTCGAATATGCTCCTCGTCATTTTGTAAAACAAAAGGCAACATTTTACACATACGCAGATGGAGAGAAAATAAATGAAATACGTGATTTTTCACTGTCAAAGGGTTAGCAGCTGAGAAGAGCAGCGTGAGCTGTCAAGTAGACAGGAGAAAAGAACATACCGATCTGGACACTGGGGGAGCCGCAGAACGCATCACGCCACAAGAGCATCAACAAGAGCAGCGGTTTCATCATCCTCGTCAGGTCGTCGCGCGACTGAATAGTAGCTCTTCTTATGGAATAATCGCCTCCATCTTACAGGACGGCACGTGAATAAAAAAAAACCCAGCAGTTACAGTCGAGGGTTTGGGTCGCGTGACGAGATCGAACTCGAGCCCTGCAGATACCTGGAGTCCTCCTCTGCTCTAACGTGCGCACCCTGCCGCTGCTTGACAGTGGGGGTGGGGGTAGATCTCAAGGACAGTACAGGAATACTAATGAGGTACTTGCAGACGAAGTAGCACGACACAAGACCGGGATTTGCCGACAGTTGTGTATCATCGTGGTACTCTGCAATATGCCCCATATAGTCCATAAGCTGCCCATAGAACAAAACGTTTTTAAATCAAATGTGGCTCACTGACTCATTTGGGGTCTGGTCCAGTCTATCACTGCGGTTAAATGACACGCCGTTCACAAAAAGTCTTTTTAGCCATCGTTTATATTACTTTGCGCCATTATTGACGTAATTACGGTAAACAGCTTTGCCTAGACGAAGTGAACCAAAACTATGTTATACTCGATATTATTATTTCTATGATATAAGGTATAAGGTATAAGACCACTCGACGCCCACTTTAAATATGGACATATTTCTCATATTCAACCTTAAACAAAAACCTTATCTTCATAATTTGTTTGTAAGAAACCTGTAGCCTAACACGCCTATAATAGCTTTTGCTTTTACTTCTTCTAATTACTTCTAATTCTACAGTAAAATTATCCATATTTGATATGTCAAACAAACTCAACAATAAATGAATGTATAATGCCTACCATCATGGTTGAAATAAATAATATTATCAACCATTAAGTAAATAAATAAGCTTACCCACCTCCATCAGTGGACACTGTCGAACACCCAAGTGACCCACTGTTGTTCAGGACCTGACATCAACTGGACCCTGTGCCCGGCCTTGTCTGGCTGATGGCAGAATGGGTTGACTGGTGTTAAGCAGGAGCCTGGGGTGCTGATGTGGGAGCCCTTCCCCCCCAAGGGATAACCAGGGACGGGCACCGGCCACTCCTCCCACCCCTGGTTCAGAGGCTGTCAGTCCAGGTAGTCCTCTGTTTGGAGGAGGTAACGAGGACTATACTGAGTATCTTGAAAGGTTGGCACACTTCTTCCTTGCAAATAGAATTGACAATAAGGAAATGCAGTGCTCAAAAGTGTGTGTGGGACAAGGACCTAGAATCTAAATCACAGCTTTGCCACAGAAATCTATCATGGAGGTTAACAAGAAAGCGATGAAGATGGAGGTGAATCTGCCATCAGCAAGGAGACCTACAAAAGACATGGGACTCTAAACAGGTGCCTGCTTTAACACCTGCTGGGCTCAAACTGAGGATGGATGGGTGAGTGTATACCATTACATATTATGACAAATGCTGAGGTTTGATGAACACTGTGAGGTACAGCAGTCAAGCTGTTCAATGGCTACTCCATGCTTATGCCACGAAAGGTGTGGGAGTGTTTATTAGACCCTATGCAAATTTCTGATAGCGCAAACAGAGGGGTCAAAACACCCTGCCGCCTTACCTAATTACTTATACAAGCCATAGACTTTAACAAATATAGACGTAGTGTCCATCACCTATTGCTTTACACAACCATTTTGAGGGTGTAGATTTGGGGAATCTGCACCCACCTCAAGTCATTCAAGACTCGTACTCTTATTATCCGTTCACGGATATCTATTCTCTGTACAAATAATAACAATAAATAATTTTTATTAATTTTTTTAAAATAAAAGTCAAGATGAAGACAGGCAAGGCATACAATTGCTGATGACATTATCATTGTCTGCTACAGAACAGATAGGTATCATGCAGGCAGTTTGTACAGTGGTGTGATAACCAAAGACATGTCCATTGAAAATACCATCACCTCCTTCCTCCCAGACCATTCCAAAGATCAGGAAATTGAATGTTTTATGACAAATATGTAAGGAAGGAACTGAAATAAAGTTAAACATGTACTTATGTTCGACACTTCAAAATGTATTGATGTATTGATAAAATAATTATGTTTAGTTTAGTAGGGAAGGGGCAAGATTTTAGAATAAACTTGAAAATTAAAGCTGCATATTTATGAGTAAACTAAAGTGGAATTCCTGACATATAACTCAAGTGTTTATTTGTGTGCATTAAGGGGAAAACGGGAAAAGCAGGTTTACAAATTGTCAATGAAATGCAAAAAGGCTGTAGGGCAACAATAATAAAACATAGTTGTGTCATGAATTAAGATGCTAGAATTAATAATATTTACACACAGAGCTAGCATAGCATATGTGTGTAAATATTGTTAATTCTAGCATCTTAATTCATGACACAATTATGTTTTATCATTTTTGCCCTACAGCCTTTTTGCATTTCATTGACAATATATAAATTGTGGTCGTATAGGTCTTTACTGCAATGCTTGCTAGGTCTGCTGCTGCGTTGTCTACAGCAGTGCCCATCATAGTAAATCTCTCGCTCTCTCTCTCTCTCTCGCTCTTGGTCTCTCTCTCTCACACACACACTCACCATGATTTCCTCTCTCACTTGAACAGTAATATAGAGTGGTGCAGGCGGGTGGGTTTAGCACAACTTGTAATAGGACACTACAGCAGAGCACTGGGAAACGCGCACACCGCACTAGTGTGGTGAGACAGACAGCAGAGGAGGAAAGGAAAGGAAGTGAGACACACTTCTCTAGCCGGTTCAGGGAACAGCATACATAGCACTGCGTGACAAACAAAAAAAACCCATTACCTAGCAAAACTGCTGATCCAGCTGAAGGTAGGAAGCCAGCATTCTTTGTATATTTTATACAGTTATAGTATCTATATACAAGCAGCACATATGTGTAATTATGTACTATTGTCTTGTTACTTGTAAGCTGGTGTTTCATTGCAATTGTTTGTGCCTAGCATGGCTTTAACCTTGGTTTTGTTGAGCTGTGTCATTGCAGCTCTAACACTGAAATGCTGCAGTCTCTCTCTCTCTCTCTCTCTCTCTCTCTCTCTCTCTCCATGTCATCCTGCTTTGAGCCTCTATCTCTTGGCTTTTCTGTTAAACATCTCTCCCCCAGCATCCCTCTTATTACTGGCTTTTTCAATGCTGACTCTATCTCTCTCTCTTATAGTCTGGTGTTTTATGGAACTATATTGGTGAACACACTCTGAATGTTCACACTGAATCTTATGCTAAATTTGTATATCCTTTATGCTACATTTTTATCACGCATTTAAATTTGATAATATATTTATTTCAAGCTCATCAACTGTAACTTGCAAGGTTTATTTTAATGTATTCAGGGATTGAAATTAAACTCGAAACACATCGGGACACTGTGTTGCAAAGTAGGAGATAAGTGCATTTCAAAGCCTGTGTATTATGTACCTACCTGTCTCATCAACTGTCAACATGAAATAAGGGAGCCAATGATGTGATCTTGGCAGCTAAGACATGAAGGAGTTTCATAGACATGTTAGTTCATGGGCCAGACCAGATTTCGTTATCACTCAAGGTGGCAAAATATAGTGTAATTTTTTTAAATGAAATCGAATGTCTGTAGATGATATTTTGGTTTAATAACCATTGCTGGGTAGCAGCTTTGTCACAGTAATGAGCTCAGTTAACCACCCTCTGTTGTAAGTGGGATTTTAGGTGCATATCCTATAAAACTCACTTTCAGGACCTTTATGTTTTATAATAAAGTGTTTGATACAATTTTAAAGTGTAGCGTCTTAGCTTTCATTGAAGCCCAGTTGAGTGGTCTTTGTCTGTTTGACAAAGAAATGTGTCACTTAAGCTCTTCAAAGTGTCGATGATGTAATTTTTTTGCCTTTATTATGCCTTTATTTGAGCACCGTGACACCTACGAACATCACAAACACAACATTCCAAAACTGGAATACTCCACTCTAGGGATTCAGGAAATGTATAATCTTTCCATACTATCCAACTGTGAGGGGTGCTTTTTTGGGCCTTAAATAGAAGAATGATTTTTCAAGGGAAATCACTCACACACCACTCTTGATAGTGGGTAATATAGTGTAACCCGGTATCACACATGTTTGTGAAATAGTGGCGAAAATTATGTGACAGATGCCCAAGAACAAGAGGGAACTACACAAGATTATATTTCTAAAAAGGCGAGCCGGAGACACACTCAGTTTAGAAAAGGATGTTTTATTTTCATTTACAACAATAAAATACCAATATAATAAGTATCAATCAACCACAACATAAACCACTAATTTAGGGCCAACAGGTGAGGAGACTAAGCTAGTGGAAGTAGGCTATGGGAATATAATGCACACAATATCACAACCCCAAAAGGGTGAGTTCACACACGTATCAAAACACTGCACATGACATAGCCAAACAATAAAAGTACTGCAGTGTATCTCCACAGATCAACATTACATTATGATCTCACTCATACTAAACAGGAGCTCTGGGTTGTGGAGTCACACAAAGGCGCACCGATTGTATGGCCAGATGATTGTCTTTGGGACGGCCACAAAGTGTGCAAAGTTACATTAAGGGTGTGAGCTTAAACAAGTTAAAAGTAATCTAGTATACCATATCGGATCGGATCTTTTGTCTGTAGTGTAGATCGTCACTGACTGCCTCGCTGAAGCGCACTGGAGGTCATTAACGCACCTGTGCACACCTTTGGCAAAATTAGTTTTGATCATATCTAGCGTTAGCATTGCGGTTAAAGTTAGAATCACGACTAGCGATCTTTTAATCAATTGATGCTACTGCAATTACATTTAGCATAGGCTACATGGGGAATAACATGTTATGTTATCTTATAATATATAATAAACCAGATGTAAGTTTAAAGGAATAATACAGCCTAAAACATTTGACATTGTTATACACTTTGTGGGCTTGGGGCGTGGCCATGATCTCCATACAGTTGCATGGCCTTCTTCAAAGAGGAAACAGCCTGGTAGTTACTGTTACTGATTTGGGCTGTTGTGGCATTCGGGGAGACCAGTAATGGCCGATGCATCTAGGTTTCAACATACGGTCCCGGACCAGTCAGGCAGTGATTCATTGGATAGGACACAAACAAACTTGCTAGCCTCAGTGATAGCTGCATACCGAAATGGTCAAGTATTGGCTATTATTTGGTGAAAGGTTTCTTTTTTTCGGTTTGGGACTTTGAGTTTTTCCCTGAAAGCAAGGGGTACATGATCAAAATCCAGCCAGCACCAAAAAACTGCCATTGAGTGTTCTAGAATGCACCACTGGCTAAGCTAAAGTTAGCTGTAGTAAGCACAGCTGCGACTAACATTAGTGTTGGGGATAGCTCTCTGAGCCAAGTCACCAGCAGAGTTACACCTTGTTTCTCTGTTAGATATTCTACAGAAGAAAACTCGGATGAAGCTTTCAAAAGGGGATTTTAATAAGTGTTGTTCTACAGCCTGTCCTACACGGTGTTGATTTGAAACCTTTACGGACACTTTTTTACAGTTTACTACAACTGGCCGTTTGTGTCCGCCAATTACACTCTCTTACAGATCCCCACCACCAGCAACATTATTGGTCAAAATAAATATGAAGTGAAAGAAATCGAAATGCCCCATTCACACAGATTTGAGCTTGTCTGCCATCAGACTTTAGATATTAATCTAAAGACTTTCTATATTAATCTGATTAAGTCTGATTTGTGAGACTAGGGAAATGTAATGGAAAAATAATTATAATTAGACCACCAAAGGAAAATCACAACTACTACAAATACAATAATTGAGAAACCAGCAAATAAAGTATTACTAATAGCTTTCAACATGACCTAAGTGTATGATTACATCCGTATCTACTTGTCTAGTAGCCTGTTTAAATGTTACTTACTTAGTTTTTGGCTACATTCCACATACACAGTTAAACACAGTAAATGTCCAAGAACACACTTTTACACCCTATGAAGTGTGGGTGGACTACAGATGATGATGGCAAGCTGTCCGTCCACTGGATGCATACATCACCAGCACCAGATGTGGTCTTGGAAATTTTAGCCTGTAAATGTGTGTGTTCCTGCAAGCTCCCAACCTGCACCTGCCTTGCTACAATGGATTGAAATGCAGGCTGCAGACAAGTCCAAACCAGCAGCAAGAACATGAGTCAGCATTTGAGCTTGGAAAATCTGATGATGAGAGAGATGAGGAGTCAGAAGATTAATTACATTCATTTAGTTGTTTCAATTCCCTATCACAGGAACTGCAACCTATTACTTATGGGTCTTGATCGGCAGATCATCATCCAACCGAAGAACATTACATTACAGTCATTTGGCAGACGCTTTTATCCAAAGCGACTTACAATAAGTGCATTCAACATCGGTAGGCAGAACAATCATGCCAAATGGCTGAGAGGTCAAAGCTGCAGGGATCTTTAGTGACCACAGGGAGAGAACACCTAGGTTTAACATCTCATCTGAAAGATGGTGCTCTTCGACAGGACAATTCAAGTCAATTTTATTTGTATAGCCCTTAATCACACCTCTACATGCACCAACTGGACTCCCATCCCAGTATTGCTAGGCAGGTAGCCATGGTGCTGGCAAACAGCTTGCACGCAAGGGGCTATTCAGAAGTAGCCTGCCAGCCCTCATATGGAAATAATGATTTCCTTGTACAAGGTCTGGGATTCGACATGCACAGGGTTTAGTACATTCTACATTTCAACAGGTGTCAACAAGCATTTGTTGTAATTTTTGTGGTTGGTGCCGCAGTTGACCACTGCGTCACATCACGTGACTGTCTGTGAAAGCAAAATGGCTTTTATTCCTTTTAGTCTCAGTGGAAATATTTTAAGATAGTTCCGGCATTAAAATAACATTTCTAGTAAATGCGACATGTTCTATTGTTGCTATGGTGGTTGCTATGGACGCTGCTATTGCTGAAATCACATAGCTTGCATGTTGTTTGAATCATTTTCTTTGTGTTATGTAGTTATCTAAGCTCTTTTGTTATGTGTTTATTATGTAACTGTTTGATGGTGTTCTTTCAATAAAAACATAGATTTTAGAGTGCCCCAGGGATGACTTATTTCTTCTTTTTTGGATTTCCGACAGACTAGACACAGTCACCTTCCGGTAAGCCGACGTATTTTTGTGGGGCAACCTGGAAGTTATCTTCGCCATTGCTTCGCCAACAAGTCTGTTAATTGTATACATACACTTTGTTTAACAAGATAATCATGACAAATTAATACCAGTTTTAAGGTTTTTGAAGCATAAATGCAATCAATAAATGAAAAGGTAGACAAAAAAGATTTTCAAAAGACTACTAAAATTATCAACATGGGGGTCGTAGCTCAACAGGAAGTGATGAAATTGACAGGTGACCGAGGGGTCTAGGACACTTGGGAGCGAGCTATAGACCCAGTGTCTCTTTTATATGAAAGAGGGCCTCAAGGACATCAATTTTGTGGCTCTAGCCCAACATGACTCGCAAAGAATCATCAAATTCTCCATTGAAACACATTGGAAATAAAAGGCATTGCTATAAATTAATCTACATTCATAGGAAAGAGCGCCATGGCATCACTTGGTGCAAATATCACACCAGGGCTGCGTTTCATTAGTCTTTCAACATGCCCATGTTGACTTCCCCTCAGGGGAATCCCTGCCACCATCATAAGTGTTGTTCCATTTGTCTGAAAAACTGAAGTGAACTTTCTGAAATCGACCCTCGGAGGCTGCCCTCCAAGTGGCCTCTGTGTGACATATGCTGTTATGTAATACCAAGAGCTGAGGAGAAGTGAATGAGGGAAGTGGAACTACCAATGAAACGCAACCTCCCAAGTGTCCTAGCCCTAGGTCACCTGCTAATTGCATCACTTCCTGTTGGGCTACAACCCCCATGTTGATAATTTCTTTCTTGATTATGTCTTTTGAAAATCTTTTTCATCTACCTTTTTATTTATTGTTTGCATTTACGCTTTAAAAACCTTAAAAGCGGTAATAATTTGTCATGATTATCTTGTTAAACAAAATGTATGGCAGTGGCTAGTTAACATCTAACTAGAATGGAGCAGTAAGATGACTCCTTCCCTCCACTAGTCTGGGGGTCCACCTTGGGCAAGTGGTAGTACCCCCTAAGCCCCCCTACCTAGGGTTACAGGGACCCTAATGGTAGAACACAAAGGAAGAGAAGGAGTTGCCCGGCCCGGAGGAAGCCCGGGGCCCCCGTCTGGAGCCAGGCCCAGATGGAGGGCCCGCCAGCGAGCGCCTGGTGGCCGGGAGCCTGGCCGAGCCCAGCCCGAACAAGCAATGTGGCACCAACACCAACATCTATCTCATCTGCATCCCATGGGCCCACCACCCATGGGACGATCCGCTGGGGTCGGGTGCACTGCCAGCAAGGCAGCGGTGAAGGCAGAGGGCATCGACGGACTGGACCCGGGCAGCAGAGGCTGGCTCTGGGGACATGGAACGTCACCTCACTGGGGGGGAAGGAGCCGGAGCTAGTGCAGGAGGTGGAGAGGTACCGATTAGATCTGGTAGGACTCACCTCCACGCATAGTGTTGGCTCTGGATCCAAACTCCTGGATAGGGGTTGAACTCTATCCTTCTCCAGAGTTGCCCAGGGTGTGAGGCGCCGGGCGGGTGTGGGCATACTAACGTGCTCCCATCTGAGTGCTTCTATGTTGGAGTTAGACGAGAGGTTCGCCTCCCTACGTCTTCGACAGGTGGGAGGAAATACTCTGACTGATGTCTGTGCCTATGCACCGAACAGCAGTTTGGAGTATGCTGTATTCTTGGAGACTCTGAATGGAGTCCTGTATGGGGCTCCTGCGGGGGACTCCATTGTTCTATTGGGGGACTTCAACGCACACGTGGGCAATGACCGAGACACTTGGAGGGGCGTGGTTGGTAAAAATGGCTCCCCTGATCTGAACCCGAGCAGTATTATGTTACTGGAGTTTTGTTCCAGTCATGGACTTTCCATAACTAATGCCATGTTCGAGTACAAGGATGCCCATAAGTACACCTGGCACCAGAACACCTTAGGCCGAAGGTTGATGATCGATTTTATCATTGTATCATCTGATCTGAGGTGATGGATCTTGGACACTCGGGTGAAGAGAGGGGCAGAGCTGTCCACTGATCACCATCTGGTGGTGAGTTGGATTAGGTGGTGGGGGAAACCTTTAGACCGACCTGGTAAACCCAAGCGTATAGTGAGGGTGAACTGGGAACGTCTGGAGGAGGACCTGGTCCGGGAGGAATTCAACCACCACCTCCGGAGGAGTTTCTCATACATCCCTGTGGAGGTTGGGGACATTGAACTAGAATGGTCGGTGTTCAAAGCCTCCATTGCGGAAGCTGCGGCTGTGAGCTGCGGCCTTAGGGCCCTAGGTGCCTCAAGGGGCAGTAACCCTCGAACATCATGGTGGACACCGGTGGTCAGGGAACCTGTCCGACTGTTGCAAGGTACCGACAGGCATGGCTACGGCCGTGACCGAAGCAAAACAAAGGGTGTGGGAGAAGTTCGGAGAAGATATGGAGAAGGACTTTCGGGTGGCACCAAGGTGTTTCTGGAAGACCATCCGGCACCTCAGAAGGGGGAAATGGGACCATCCAAGCTGTGTACAGTAAGGGAGGTTCACTGCTAACTGCGACTGAGGAAGTCATCGGCCGGTGGAAGGAGCACTTTGAGGAACTCCTGAACCCAACCAATCCACCCTCTACAATCGAGGCAGAGCCAGAGGATGATGGGGGATCAACGTCAATTTCTCTGGGGGAGGTCACTGAGGTGGTTAAACAACTCTGCAGTGGTAAAGC
>OMNS01073058.1:0-12763 GCA_900303225.1 Laemonema laureysi
TAGGGTTGCCAACCGTCCCGGATTGTGCAGGACATCCCGTATTTTGGCTGCTCCAGTCCCGGATTTCAATCACAGCCTCGTCTGACTTGTCAAGTTGTCAATGGCCAATAGTAGGCTACTGTAAACCAAAGATTCTAGAGCGGAGCTTTGCTGTAAACGCGCCAAAAACTCACGCAAGTTGCTATGGGACACACGGTTGTTGATGGTGACGGTGCGTGTGTGGAGTGGCTGGCCACTGTTAGCCTAACAGTGGCCTACGTGCGTGCATACCTCAAATGAAGGAACAAAGTGTCCTTCATTTGGGGTTGAGGAAGTTGGCAACCCGAAGTGTACAGTACCGCACTATGATTATAATTATCATTACTATTATCAGATTGAATTCAACCACACACTGTGTAACGCCTTGATAGAGCTATAACACATTTCTTCCAATATAAATAGCAACTAAGGGTACTAAGAGTCAAGAGAGCGTCCATGCTCTGCGTTATACTGCTCTGGTCTGGGTAGAGCAGAGGAAGGAGCAATGGAGGGCTTCATGTTTTTAATTACAGTGTCACCAGCTTGTGTGTTATCCTGAGTTTTACTGAGGCGAGTCAAATGTAAACCCTTTCATTTAAGCAATCATTATATTCATTTTTACAAACAAATGTACAGTTGGCAGTAGGCCTATATCATTATATGGAGAAACATTACTTTGAAATACAGTATTATTTGGAGAAATAAAATGTGTTGCATTTATTTATGCTTCTATTTCCTGTTTTAATTAATTAATTGTTGTATTCTTTACTTGATTACTTGATTGATTACATTTGGTGCTGTTCATACTATTCACTGTGTACCGGACATGTTTCATTCAAGTAGGTCACCAAGTTTGGTGACCTACTTGAATGAAACATGTCCGACTATACTGCGCTTTTCTTAGCTAGGAAATATCTCTTTATGAATGTGTAAACGTGTATACTCATACACTCATTTGATGCATCAATTAGCATCAAATTTGATCAGAACCAAACCCGTTCAGCCAGGTTCAAAATGCTTAACTGCACCACGTCTTATTTTATTATCACATCATATAACGGGGGGAAGGCGAGCCTTTCCACTACTGCAAATGCTAAATGCTAGCGACAACCACGTTTATTTTCATTAACGACGTCATTAACAACGCTGTTGTCCTTCGTCGCCATGCGACGAATTGAATCAAAAGATGCAATTCCACTTGAAATGGTGGTTGTCAAGCAGAATGTATCATCACTACCGCCTGACTCTGCACTCGACCGACGTTTGAAAAAAGCTGAAAAGACGATGGCACCAAAGGGAGAGCAATATTTCTTAGCTTTGGCTACTCGAAACCACTGTGTACTCATCCCAGGTAGTGTGTGCGTGCAGAAACCTCACCATACTCGCCGGCTCTTCACTGGAGAATCCACCCAGTTCTCCCTTCTTCCACTCCATAAATGCAAGGGCCGCTGACTGTGATGACGTCTTCCACTGGCTCCCTGGTGACCCCGTACCACCCTGACAAGGTTGGGCTGGCTGAGATCAAGGCTGACTCCAGGAACTCTACTCTGGAGGAGAAGTGGTGGTGGGAAGATGGAGAGTGACTGACTACAATTCAGAGGGTCACATGATGCTGTCGGTGTTCTGCTACTTTGCCCCTGTCAAACGTGCGGACAGTGAGGTGGTGTCTAACTCGAGGAAGAGGAGTGGCCTGGACGACGGCAACAGTGGCCTTCCCATTGAGAAGAGATGCCTTCGATTCTGATTGGACCTTGTTAACAAGTTTCAAGTTTTATTTGAAACACATATACAACTGGCGCTGGAGAAACCCCTAAATGTCACATTCATGTGTGGATATGAATGTTTGTATATATTGTTAATTTTAATTTACTCATTTAATATGCATTTTGTATATATATTTATATATTTGAAAACAGCACAATACTAAATGATTAAAACCTGTTGTCATAAAAAAGTTTTTGGTTTTGTCTTTGTATTTGTTTAAACTAGTCTGTCCTTGAAATACATTTCGTTTTTATTTTCACAGACAAACACACACACACGCACAGACCTCCCTGTTGGTGTGTGTGAGTTTGTGTAAAAAAATTTAAAACCATAGAGTTTACACCCTAGAGTGAAAAGGTGTCCAAACTGGAATAACAAAGATATCTTGCACGCATGTACGTGCATTCACTCACTCTCACACACACACACACACACACACACACACACACACACATACCTTGGTATCTATTACATTGAGGTAACAAAGAACAAATACCTAATGCTGTGGTGAGCACATCAGAGATCATTGGCCCTCGTGTCAAAGGCATTTTCTTTCTCACTTTGTAACTCCAAAACCTTCCTACTACTGCTGGTGTGAAATATATATATTTTGAATCTACATCAATCACTCAATATCTGCACTGTGTCTGTACGTTCAGAATATCTTATTTTCTGAATATGTGTTTTAATAAAATCATCATAGTTAATTATGTAATGTCTCTCCCTGGTTGAGAGAGGGAGAGAGACATTACATAACGTCCTACTATTATGTCGCTTAGAGCAGTTGTAGGACTGTGGGTGGGAACCACCCACCTCCTCCCTCGTCCTCCTTCCCCCTCTCTCAGTGGTGTGATGGCATGCCTTACACTCTCCCTTGTGTGTGGAATGCCAGATCTCTCTTCCTATTGGTGCCTTCAACCTTCCGTTACTGATCTTTGCTTCAAGCCCAACCCCTTAAGGCTCATGTGTACGTGTGTGAGAGCAAGCAGACTTCAAACAGCCAACTGCTCATTCATACTCTGGACTCTGGTCAGTTGTGTAAGAGGACAAGACTGGGGCACTTTTATACCATCTAAACTACTATGGATCAGAGTCTGGTAAGCATGCATTTTAATGTTGTTACATTTGAGGATATGTCATGCATTATTTAGCCTGCAGGACTAATTATTGGCACATGGGTTGACCTACTGCAGCTAGAACTTTTAGCTGCAATTGATGTGTATCAAATTTGATCTGGAATTGATCGGGAACAATTAAAAATGTTTCTACTATACTACACACTTAAAATAGTTTTGTTTTCAATCAAAGTTCCACCCTCCCCTCCCCCATGTTTTCCATAAACTAAAAGACTGAAAAAACTAAGTCAGGGCTCAGGTGTTGCTTTTAAAAATGTGTTTTTATTGTTATTTGACAGACCATCCCAGTGGTAGCGGCCCTGAGTTTGGTGGCAGCGTCAGCACTGTACTTCTTCTGCCGCAGCTCAGGAGACGAGAAGAAGAGGAAGTTGCTGGTTACCTTGCAGGATGCCACCATCAAATACCCACTCCGTCTTATTGATAAAGAGGTAGATTGGAAACGCACGCAAACCCCTAAAGGGGGTGGCTGTATCAAGGGCTGCTGAACATATTTATTGCAGAAGAGGGTTAGGGTAACGCCAGCTATTTTGAACCTCACTATGCACCACATAGGCACCTGTGGTCACTTTTCTCTGAAAGGCTTAAAAGCTTTTAGCTTGGGACTTTATTGTCCTCCTAAGTCACAACCCGGGCCAGAGAACTGATTCTGTTAATGAATGAATGTTTTGTTTGTGCAATCAATTTCGTATCTATCCTTGGCCGAGTGTACTATCTCTATCAAAAATGACTTACCGTTTTATTTTATTTTACAAAGGGCAGGGCATTGTCCATTGCTGCTAACCTTTCCCCTAAATGGCACTCTTGTCTCCTGGAGGGCAAACAGACATGTAAAGAAAGAACATTCAATTTGTTTTTTTTTAACAAGCATTCTGCTTGTTAACAAACAGTCCACTATTGACTTAAAAGAACATATGTATTAAACTACGGAAATGGACATTCGTCCTAACTTACCTTTTCATGACACAGGAAATCAGTCACGATACCAAGAAGTTTCGATTTGGTCTGCCGTCTCCAACCCATGTCCTTGGACTGCCGATAGGTATGCCTACTGGCTACATCTCTCTTGCATCTTCACTTGCTGAGTAACACCAAAGTTAGACAGCTCAGTAACAGGTACATCAGCCTTTTCTATGTCTCTTAGCCTTTATATATTCCATCTTACCTTAAAACGTCCCCCTGTTTGTTGTCCCCTTCTTTCCTTCACTGCCGATTTCACGCTGCGCCGGGCGCCTCTTCCGCGACCTCCCCACCACCGCTCCTCTGACGTTCTCCGCTCTCTTTCAGGTCAGCACGTGTACCTGTCGGCCAAAGTCAACGGCAGTCTAGTGGTGAGGGCGTACACCCCGGTCTCCAGTGACGAGCACGAAGGATATGTCGACCTCGTAGTCAAGGTATGTCATCATACTGCCGTCATATTATCATATATGTACACGTTAGCGCAACATCTATTATAAAAGCTAATTGGTTTGGTATAATTTGTGTGGAACCTGTCGTCTTGCAGATTTACTACAAGAACTCCCACCCATCCTTCCCCGAGGGAGGGAAGATGTCTCAGTACCTGGACAACATGGCTATCGGTGACGCCATTGATTTCCGAGGCCCTAATGGCTTGCTCGTGTACAATGGGAATGGTATGTTTACATGTGCAACAGAGACCATACCCAGGACCGCAGTACCATATTGTGCCAGTAGGTGGCAGTGTATGGTAGAATTTGTATTGTTGTGCTTTGATTATTGTAATTGCTTAAATCCTATATCTTTGTAGGTAAATTCTCCATCCGCCCTGACAAGAAGTCTGAGCCAAAGGTTAAGAAGTTCAAACATATTGCCATGATAGCTGGTGGAACAGGTACATTTACTTTTCTCGTATTAGTATTTGTAATGGAGACTATTCTACTAGTAATAATCTACTTTACTGTAGACCTAAACCTGACGACTGCAGGATGTAGTCAAGCAAATAAACGGATGTTGATTTAGTGAAAACGTGTTTTTTGTTTGTATGCACGGCAACGCCACCATCAAAAGTTATACATTCACCAATGTATGTGATTCTGTTCTACTTACAGGTATCACTCCAATGCTGCAGCTGATTCGCAGCATCACAGCAGACCCTATGGACGACACCAAATGTTCTCTCATATTTGCCAATCAGGTTAGAATCTGCAAGCTGACTGTTTCCTTTTTTTCTATGCATTTAATTAAAACTTACATGAAGTAGAATCAGTAATGAGGAAAGGGGTGTACCAAACAACAGACAGTAATGTAGTTATGATTGGCTTTCTTCACTGTTTCACCCGCGTTAGCACTAGCCTCCCTAAGCTAACGTTCTGAGCTTGTCTAAAGTAGTAGGAACTGCAGGGGGCGACATTTCACCAAGAATAATGCATTTGCAATTTAATTGTCAACGTCACCTGGACTTTGTTTTTGTTTTTAAACATTGGACACATGACTCGATGCTAAAGGCTCTTACGGCAATAACGACACAGTAACAATCAACATTTAAATGGTTTCCTCTTTAGACTGAGAAAGACATTCTACTGAGAGAAGAGTTGGAGGAGGTGAAGAGCAACCACCCAGATAAACTAGAACTGTGGTTCACTTTGGACAAACCTCCAACGGGTAAGTTGGTGTCTGTTAAAAGCTACATCTGAGACCAAACCTCCTATGCGCCTCATAAATAAAAAACAGACATCAGTTGAAAACAGATCAGCAATTGATTGCATATTAATACGATAACTAAATATTTCACTATTAAAAAATACAGAATGCAGCTATTTATCATGATACTTCAAAAACCTAATAACATAAAAGGAATGAAGAATATGAAATGGAATTGCAGTTCATTATCATGAAACTCAGGGATATCGAGACGAGAGTGGGCAAAAAAAAACCAACGTTACCAAGAGAACAAACCTAACCTAGGCAAAGAAGAAGCTATACTTGGCTCCTAAAGCAGGGCGTAACAGCAGCTTTGTCATTTGCTGACATCTTTAAGTATAATCCTAAAAGCAAATAGTACTCATCAAAGTATTGCCTCACAGGAAGCAGTTTAAACTTCAAACACATTGTGTCCGGTCATTAGGCTCAATTAGCTCCACATTGAAGAGAAAACACATTAGACGTTAATGGTTATTCTTCAGATTGCTACTTGCTTTCCTACAATCTGACACACATTGAGAATAAAAAATAAAAAAACAACTCTCTGCGTTTCACTTTCGCAGCACATTTTCTCCTGCTGTGTGGCACGAAAATAGTATTTTCTGAATATGGATTCAAAATGGTGTGTTTCTGGTTGTATAGAAAACGTCAACCAAAATGATTTCCATGTGTTTGCCCTACATGTGATTGGCTGAATAGAAACAATGTATGTTGTGTGGGTGGAGGCAGAGGCATCCTAATCCTCCTTACATCTTTCCCGATTGGGGTTTGCCCCCACAACACTGTACTGAATGTTCTCGTTTTAACATCTTGTCTTCCAGACTGGGGCTACAGCTCGGGCTTCGTGACCAGCGACATGATGAAAGACCACTTCCCGCCTGCGTCCAGCCATGTCCTCGTCGTCCTGTGCGGCCCCCCGCCTATGATCCAGTACGCCTGTCTGCCCAATCTGGAGAAACTGGGATACAAAACAGACAACATCTTTGCATACTAGAGTCGCCTAATGCTGTGACCCGGTGCTTCTTCTGAATCGTGGTTCGACGGCGTTGACAGGCGACATGGGCACAGATGGGAAATAGGCCTGTGTCCTTCTAAAGGGGAAGGACGCAGAACTTCCATTGTTGAAGTCAAGACTATGACCCCGACCAACTGTCATGGACTATGACATGATGGAGAAAATGGTGTACAACGATGATCCTTTGAATAAACCTGAAGACTGAAATAACAGAAGATGATAAGCCGGTTAGGTGAAATGATCTGTTGTTAACCATAGATGTAGGGACAGGTTAGGGACACGTGCAGAAGGCTTAACAACTATAAAACTTAAATAGAGCTAAAAGAACATCAAATAAAATCTTAATAACCCCCCCTCCCTTCCAAAAGTGTTTAAGTTCCTTGTAAATTACAAGTGACAAACAATAATTCAATATTCTTTCTTGAATGTTTTTCTGCAACATTGATAAAATCTTCTTTTATCAAATCATAATAAAAAGAAAGGTACTATGATGATGATGTGTGTCTGTGTGTGTCAGTTCCAAGAATAGTATTGTATTAAATGGAGAAATAGCCTATACTTTCAAAATGTATTTTTTAGTTTTATAGGCCCGTTTGTTTTCTATGAACACAAAGGAATTAATCTCCTGTCATCATATTTTATACAAATACATTTGAACAAATGTTGGATGTCTTCTAACGTTGAAGCCTATCCGCTAAATAGGCCGGTCCTACCTATGGCTATAAATCTATGCTTATGCATCCTACCCAGTGGGGTTTGTCCTACCTATGCTTATATATCTATGCCTATGGATCCTACCCACACGGAGAACTGTCCTATCACGGAGCGCCATTTCGGCTTCTTCGTTTCCGCAAGGGCGTACCTAAGAAGTTCCTCTACAATCTCTCTACAAGTCATGGCGAAGTTTTCTCCACGAGTTTTAAATCGTTAACAAGATCGACGATGCATGGGTTTTTTAGTTACTGACATTAGCAGAAATATGTTGCGCAAACATACGGGCGGTCCTTTCAAATTGTTAAACAGTATTTCACTTCATTGGTCCATAGTTTTGATTGTGTACACTTGGGTGATTCCTGTTTGCGAAACATCCGAAATCTGTCCAGAAAGTTCTCACATATGGGGGCCAGGACTCGAACCCAATGCAGTTTTGCCTGTTCGATACTTCTTTATTCAAGCAGTAACTTCAAAAGGAGAAAACTTCACCAGCTCCCCAGGTAAACAAAACCAATACAAAAGCAACATGACCCTCTCCCGTTATCTGAAACTAGACAAAGAATTAGAAGTTCTATGTAAAGAATTAAATGTTCGACATATTCTGTAAAACAGAGAATTCTGGCAGAGCCTGCACTGGCTAACGTAGGCTACTTTAATAATTCACTACTTTACATTACAATAACGCACTACTTTACGTTGCATTATATTGCACAACAAGCAAAATAAATGGCACCGCCCATACATATAGCGGATAGGTTCTTTCAATCACAATGATTTGTATCAAATGTATCAAAACTAGCATACGAAGTGTTACAGTTTGCATGATAGACTTTTACAGTTTTAAGAGATCATAATTGGATTACTAATGTGGATTACAATGAGTGTGAGGCAATCAAAATGCTTAGTGTTTGGTGGGCAAATCCAGTATCTGAGTGAAGGAACCCCCTTCCATGCGCTCTTACTTGCTTATTGTTATCGGTGTTATAGGCCCACAAGGATAAATACTGTGTATATCTATATATAACCTACAGCAAGCCCTACATGCAAATACAGTTCAGGATCGTCTGGCCTTTGGAGCGTATAAAGCGAGTTAAAATGGGTGGCGTTGACTTATGCTACAGTACTAGGCCTACTGAAAGGCAATATAATACTATGTGCCTCATATTTGTTATATGTCCTACTAGGTAAAGACACATTCAAAGTGAAGATAAGCCCGCTGAACCCTAAAGAGCATGTCCGCATCCACGTCCCTCCACCCCTGGACAGGGCAGATGGCTCCTTCCTAGTGCGGTACCGGATGTACGGCACCGCACTCGCTGGCCTCAGCGTACAAGTCCTCCACCGCGACGCTCCGGTCGCCAAGTCACCGTATCTCCTACCAGGTGAGGCCTTGCCTGCCGTTTGTGGCCTTTCTCATTAGAGCTGCTGTAGGTTACAATGTGAGAGCTGTAATTTGTTAGAAATGCCATCGCTACCCGTCTGCTATTAGTGAGTGAAATGCGCTGTGAGGATGGTCTGTTTTGAGTCGACTGCGGCGAGACTACTTGGATTCTTAAACCGCTCCCGGCTCAGTTCTCATCGATGTAAAGGGCGTCTCTTCCCCTCAGGGGGACTCCATCTTGCCTGTCAACCACAGGTGCGTGGAAGACAACACTTCTCAATGGTCGACACATGTAGGGAAGGATGGAGCAGAGAGGGAGGGGACGTTGTTGTTGTTGTTGTTGTTTAGTTTCAAAGTCTTCTATTCTCTTCCACTCTTTTCTGCTCTTGACAAATCAGTATAGTCATATGTAACCAAGAAAAGTTGTATTCAGGTGAATTGTGTGAGTATAGTACTTATTATTTAGTATTTAGTGTAGTATTTGTTAGTACTGTATTGGTGTACCCCTATAGTGGTCCCATGATTCGGGACCTGATCAACCATGTTCCCTGGATGGGAGCATGACTAATGTATTCAAATGGTATTCATTAGAGTTATGATGCCTGACTGTATTTTAAGGTCCTGTATATCATGAATACTGCGACTGTCCCGAGGCCGATGTCTCCGCCTGGGAGGACGTCATGCGATGCCCCGTCATGGAGCCTCAGATCGCGAAGGACTTCTCCTCCTTCCCCAGCATCGACCTAGGCTACCTGCTGCAGGAGGTGCCTCGCAGGTTCTCCAACAGAGGGGGGCTCATTCACTACGCTGTCCTGGGGAACCAGGTGTATCGCCGCTCCCTGGGGAAGTACACCGACTTCAAGATGTTCTCCGACGAGATTCTGCTCTCGCTCGCCAGGAAGGTAGAAAAGCCTTCTGCTGTTTCGCTGTTTATTCATGGGGTCTTTTTTTCCCAGCTTAAGGTGGACTGATGAGAGTCAAGGAAACTAAAACAATAAAAGTTGTTGAGTTACCCATATCACAGGGATTTTATTTTCAAGGTGCATTTTACTTGACATGGAGGTTATCTAAATCTGCGTGATGTGTACTGGTGAGAATCGATGAAACCAAAATGATGAAAGCAGTTTGACAGGATCTCCTGGTTTTCGTATTTAATATTTAATATTTAATATCTAATATCTAATATCTAATAATTAATGTTTAATGTTTAATATTTAATGTTTAATATTTTATTTTGAAGGTGCGTTTACCCGACGTGGAGTTCTACATCAATGTGGGAGACTGGCCGATGGAGAGGAGAGCAGCAGATGCCAGTCCCGGGCCGGTTCCCATCCTCTCCTGGTGCGGCTCCACCGACACCCGGGACATAGTGCTCCCCACGTACGACGTCACCCACTCCACGCTGGAGACCATGCGAGGCGTGACCAACGACCTGCTGTCTGTTCAAGGCAACACGGGTGAGCGCGCTGTGCGCCGTGCACTTTTCTAACCTGGGGTTTTTGGAGTTAAGTTGGGGCCGGGTGTCTCTATTTACTTTTTTAAATTACATACTCACCTTTACCGACTGGAACATGTTTTTCTGTAACTCTCCCACGCAATCATATGTTTGAGCTTCATGGCGTGTCTCGAGCTTAGTTTGAAAGCCTTGAGGTCTTTTTTTCCCTTCTGTTTGTACTTCTTTTCTGAGCCACGTAAGCCTAACCCTTACCTCCAGCCTTACTGGCAGAAGACCTAATGGTGTGGGGCTGTAGCTTGATTTACTTAAGGCTTACTGTACTGGAACTGTATTACAGTTTATTATTCATCAAATGACTGAATGTCTCTATGGCTGCTTCGATGGGTCATATCAAGAGCACCGCTAAGAGATATCCTTGCTTGCCCTCGTCACCTGGTTAATATAGAGGATAACTTGGGCAGTTATAGGGAGGCTAGCTAGCCACTGTGGTATATAACAATATGATACACCATTCCTTTAGAGACATAGTTGATGAAGAAAGTGGATTCAGAAATATAAAATAATACATATTTATCTGGGTGAGAAAAATGTTTAAAAATTCTATATGTTTGTTTTTCCCACAAAATGTTGTCATCCTGTCTTTCTAATTTCACAAAAGCCCCAGTTGATACATTTTTAATCTCGGGTCTCTATGCGGGCCCCTCGGTCCCTGGTTCTCCTGCTGCTGTCTACCATTCGGCTGTGTCGTCCCGCAGGGCCTCCGTGGGCCAACAAAACGGACCGGGCGTTCTTCCGCGGTCGGGACAGTCGCGAGGAGCGGCTCCACCTGGCCTCTCTTTCCAAGGAGCACCCAGAGCTGCTGGACGCTGGGATCACAGGATGGTTCTTCTTCAGGGACAGGGAGAAAGAAGTTGGAAAAGCATCGCTTGTTGGATTCTTTGACTTCTTTAAGGTGAGGGAATATTGCTTTTTTTTAATTTTTATTCCCCCCTGTGGAAATGGCGGCTCGTTGAGTTGTCTCACCGCTTACTCGCTAAAACTTGCCACGTCTTCTTCTTCCAGCATAAGTACCAGGTGAACGTCGACGGAACGGTGGCCGCCTACAGGTTTCCTTACCTGATGCTGGGCAACAGTCTGGTGCTCAAGCAGAGCTCGCCGTACTACGAGCACTTCTACAGCCACCTCCAGCCGGGCACACACTACGTCCCTGTGCAGAGAGACCTGTCGGACCTGCTGGAGAAAATCCAATGGGCCAAAAAGAACGACGCCCGCGCCGAGGAGATGGCGAGGGAAGGCCAGGCTAAGGCCCGCGAACTGCTGCAGCCCAACAGGTTGTACTGTTATTATTACAGAGTGCTGGAGATGTACGCAAAGCGCCAGTCCAGTAGACCCGCGCTCCACCCGGACATGGAGCCCGTACCCCAGCCCGGCGATGACGCCACTGCTGCTGCTCCTTGTAGATGTGAGAGGAAGAAGGTGGTGGAGACTGAACCCACCGTGGCCAAAGTAGAACTGTAGCCCAAATAGTCTCCCGCCCTTTTGTGATAATAATGCTAATAATCATAATCCTAATAATAATAGTAACAATAATGTCTATATTTGTTTAAAGCTCTGATGTTGTGAAACATGTGTACCACATTTTGTTGTGTCATAATTTGACAGAGCCCAATGGACTGTAACGTGGGTAGACACCACTGTGATGTCCATGTCGTATACCTACTCAGGGTCGGCCCAGCTTCAGTGTACCGGGAGGGCATTCGGTCTCACATGGAGGGACAGACGGACACTCGCTCGACCATTAATAACCAAAAAACTGTACATGCACACACCAAGAAGGTCTTCTAACCACTTGCATCACAAAATAATTGTTTTTGCAATAAAGATGATTGTAAAAGAAGCTAACGCCTATGGAAATGTTTTTAGTTCAGGGGTTCTCAAACTTTTCCATGCCATGAACCAAACTGTGGAGGTACTTTTGTGCAGTAAAGTGTGTGTGTGTGTGTGCGTGCGCGCGTGCGTTTAATAAACTTGAAGTAAATGTTTGTGTTCCTCACTGAATTGCCATGGTGACCGATGTTCTTTGAAGAACTGCTCTTTAACATAAAACAACTATAATCTGCAACCGAATTAAAGCTGGCGTAGGATACGTGATTATGTCATTAGGAAAGACAAGTAATGATGAAAAATAAATGTAATTTCAGCTTGATCGCGATTTTTGGTATGGACAATTCACTGGTTTCTTGACATTTGTCCCTAGCGTCCCTACTAAAAATAATATGCCTTTGCTGGTCAGGTGCCTACATTTTAAAGATAAATCGCAATTCGTTGATATTTATTTGTGGATGCTTTTATTTGATTCTTTTACCACCAATCATCATTCATTTCCTATTTTTTTTCCTATTCTGAATATGTACATGTCTACTTTTTAAATAAAGTTCTGGCCACTGACATTTGTTATATAAGCCTTTGATCAGGGAAAAGTGTAATAATAAATATAGTACGAGAGAATGCAATTTCTGAAGAAATTGCGGTGTGAATGCTGGATGCATTTTTAAGAAGGCGGTGAAATAGTATGAATAGTTGGAACTGTTTGCTTTTACAGTCACTAAGTGTTACTGTAA
>OMNS01073061.1:0-11197 GCA_900303225.1 Laemonema laureysi
GCAATAGCGGTGTGGGGAATTATGATTAATGTAAGCCTTTATGCACCGACGCATCTCGTAATCTAAGTGCAGATTTTCGAATTTCTTGTTTGGTATAATTTCTACAATAACAAATGGCTATTCAAGCCAGTAACGGTAACTTAGCTGTCGATAAAGCATTTATGGTAAGAACACTACCATCACATGTGACGTTAACTTTATTATAAAAGCATAATCAAGTGTGACATCCAAATAAAACAACTCGTAACAGCTAATGTTAAGTTGCGTGAAAATGTAATCCAAATGATTTGCTTCAAATTGTTCGTTGGACAGGTAAGTAAACGTACACTAACTGAAACACGAACGAAAAAACGGACGTTAGTGTTGCAAATTAACACAAATTTGATATATTAAAAACGATAGATTAAGATAGACCCACAGCACACATCTACGGTTAAGCTACCTGCTGATCATTCCATTGTCCGAGGGAAGTCCCCCTCACACTGAAGGGCTGTATTGTATCCATCTGAAGCTCCCCCTCCGCCCCTCACAGGCCACCTCCATATCTTCTCCACTATCAGAACTTATCAATGGTACCTCTGAGACCTCATGGAGTGGAGGGGAACCTCATGATGGTCAGCAGAGACTACCCTTCTCCTCCGTCTGCCATGTCTGCCTCCTGGCAGGGGGACGTTGCTTTGTGAAACCCCCTAGTTAGAACTGGGACCAAAATCATGGCAGATATTCTCGTGCCTCTGAAAACGTTTCCACCAGCATACAGAGGAACTACAGGTTATGCGGTCAGAGTTGGGTTCTGACAGTGAGAGTGAGGCATTGGACTGTGAGGGACAGATTGAGACACCTCTCCTAACATCTGACACCTTCAAAAAGGAACTCATGTGTCGTGCTGATAGGAATGCTCTGTTGTGACCTCTGCCCTGTTGTTTAAGCCGACAGATTATCTATATGTCACTGTATCTTATTAAGCCCTTATATGGATATTCTACGCAATCAACAGTGCTCCCTCTACATCATGCTTCCACGTATGCATATGGAAGGGTAGAGATACCCCTGCTGGCGCCCCTGCTCTCTCTTCCTACTGGCTTTCCATGCATGCATGTGGAAGGGTAGAGAGGAGTGCTCCCTCTATATCATGCTTCCACGTATGCATATGGCAGGGTAGAAACCCTAGATTAGTTTCCCTTGCTGGCGCCCTGCCCTCTCTACCTACTGGCTTTCCATGTAGGCATGCGGAAGGGTGGAGACGCGTGCTCCCTCTACACTCATGTTTTCCGCATGCGCATATGGAAGGGAAGAGAGGCCCCAAATTAGCTCCTCCTGCTGACGCCTCCATGCAAGCCATGAAAGCCAGGGAGGTTGGCCTGGTATGGTGTTTTGGGGGTCTTTTGCTGCTGCTGCTCTCAGGGAGGTTTTGCTCTCTCTACCTATCGGCTTTCCATGTATGCATGTGGAAGGGTAGAGAGGTGTGCTCTCTCTACACATGCCTTCCATGTATGCATATGGAAGGGTAGAGAGCTCCCAGAGCAGAGCCATACCGCCAAATATACACGTTACTGCTATTGTAAATAAAAGCATTTCTTTTTGACAAAGTGGTCCTGACTGAACTGCCCTTCATTTAAAAATGTTGTTTCTCTACTGCACCTTTGTCATTTTATATATTTTATTTTCATTTCATACATTTTATTTAATTTATAGACCTTTTCCATTTTTATTGTTTTTTTATTGCTTTTATTGACATTCATGTTTTTTTATTTTGTATTTGTATTTTTATGTGGAGCACTTCGTGCATGTAATTTCTTTATTGTTAAGCACTTTGAGCTGCATTTCTTGTATGAAAGGTGCTATATAAATAAAGATTATCATTCTATCATATCATATTATTATTATTATTATTAGACACGCTAGATAATTTGCAATGACTTCCAGAAAAAGTGCTTCCATGTTAATTCCTATCTCTGACCTCTGACCTTTGCTTTTTTAGCTGGGTGAGTACTCCTTTTTGCTTTTGACACATATTTACTTTGTTTTAACTGATAATTGATACAAAATTACTTTTAGAGTGTATTGGAGACTTTTTTTTTATTCAACAGGCTACTATTTCTGTTTTAAATACTTAATTTCAACAAAGAAGCATACAATCAAATAGACATAGACCATATTGCTCATTCATTTGGATTTTATTTGCTGTTTTCAGAATTATTTTATATGTGGCAGTCAAGGCTTTCCTTTGGCAGTCTGAAATCATTTTGGTGACTGCCAAATCATTTTTCCTGTAGAAATAATGATTGGTGATTGATAACATTGGAATTTTGTATTTTAACTAAATAGACATATACACAGTAATACACAACCGCTCGAGATTCCTGTGTAACTGGGTGCATAACTTAAATAGTATGTAACTCATGGGTAATTATAAGTTCTTTGGTCTGGAAACATAAATATGTTGTTTGCCTTGAAAGTAACATATATGTCACTCAGCCTACAGGTAGACTGCAGTATAAATTGGTAGTTGAACACTATAGCCACTTAACTATCCTTCCCCTATATGCACCTTTTTTGAATGGAATGTAATATGTAGATATTGTGTAAATAGCCATGCCACTGCATTCAATGCAATTGTTCCTCTTGAAATCTGATGCTACACCCAGAGAGAGAGAGAGAGAGAGAGAGAGAGAGAGAGAGAGAGAGAGAGAGAGAGAGAGGACTTAGTTTCATGTGAGGACTGGTTTTGCTGGCTTCAGTAGCCACTCCTTCTAGGAACACTTGCATGGTTTCATTCAACCTCAGCTGTGCTATGGAGTAGTTACATCTGACTTTCAACAGGTAAAATTCCTATTTTTTTTCTTTGGTGCTTAGTAGATATATTTGTATCATCATCTTTACACATTTACATATTAACTATATTTATTGATATGTATTTAAAATAAATGACAATTAGTACAAAAATATGTTTTAATTTCAATTTTCTGTCAGTCTCATCTTATGATGAATAATCCGTAATTATTCACATGAATGAAGGGCATGGTCAGAACACTGTATATTGTAAATATAGATGTTTAGGAAATATAAAATCACATGCCATTATACACGTTGCTGGTCAATCTACAACAAATGAATATAAGACATAAATACTTCAATTACATGTTATTGAAACCTCATCACAATGACAAAGCTTATATCTTAAAGAGTATTGCAAACCTTATTTTATGTTTACTGCAAACCAAATATTCATTCTCCCTTAAAACACTTACTACTCCAATAAAAAAAGTACTTCAGTCTGGGCCTATGTAGTAACCTTGCATAGTAAGGACACATATTAAGAACCGGTATGTTTTGAGGAATTCAACAACAATGAATCTTGAGAGAAACTTAAGAATGAGAATGTCAACAAGCCACCTGACACCTGTAGCAAGGGCCATAGCAAGGAGCTAGGGTTAGCCACAGTTTTTACAGATAACATTCGAGATATGAATGTTAAGATTCCTATTTTAACAACACCTATTTTAATACCATCTTCAATCACAATAATGAGCAGAAATGTAAACCTCAAGAAAAAACACTAAGGTCACATGTATGGCTTCCTGATCCTGATCAATTCAGATCAAGTGCTCTAGAGGTTGAAATGGAACAAGGATATGAGTCGCCAGGGAGCACAGTACGGATGAACCTGGCCAGTGGGGACTCTCAAACCAAACCTCCGGAGAGGGAGCGGTGGGACAATAAAATACAGTTCTTTCTGGCAGTGGCTGGAAACATTGTTGGTCTGGGAAATGTTTGGAGGTTTCCATACCTTTGCTACAAAAACGGAGGTGGTAAGTGTTTATTTGGCTGTTACAGTGAATTTCACACACCCATTAGTGGCATTACACACACATACATATTTCATATTTCATATTTAACCTTTAACCTTCATTTTGGTACACTCTTTCATAGGTGTCTTCTTCATACCTTACATCGTGTTCTTGGTCACCTGCGGGATCCCTCTCTTCTTCTTGGAGACTTCCTTGGGCCAGTACACTAGCGAGGGTGGAATCACTTGTTGGAAAAAAATATGTCCACTATTTCAAGGTACATTTGTTGACTAGGTATGATGGTGTGTGTTGGTGTGTTGATGTTGGGGAATATGGCACTGGCTCCTTGGTTGGATGCAGATCGCATGCATACTTTCAGAAGAACGTTGGAGAGCATTTTGTTGTCCATCTTACAACGCTTGTTTATTAAGATTCCAGATGACAATTTTTAAACTGTACCAGGAATTCTTATTTCAGTCATGGATGCAGTTGCCCAGATGTTTTATTATTGTAGCCTAGCTGTTTGTATGATTATAAATTATGTATAAAAACATGCTTATTTAAAAGATAAAGATTTTGATGTTTTGATGAACACAATTGCAGTTTTGAATCCACAAACAAAACTTCCTGTTTCACCTGTAAGTAGCATTTATCACCGCTACTTACTTACCAACACCAATTCCAACAGAATGCTAAATGTTTCCCTTGAATGGGTTTCTGTGTGGATGTGACTATTTCCCAAAAGGCCTCGGCTATGGAAGCCAAGTGGTCATCTTGTACACCGGTGTGTACTACATTGTCATCTTGGCCTGGGCCATTCTTTACCTCTTCTCCTCCTTCCATGCTGAGCTTCCCTGGGCAAGTTGTCAGAACAGTTGGAACACAGGTACACATTTTATGTTTTCTTCATCATTTATTTACTTCATTTTTGTACTTATTTATTTTATTAGACACCTGTCTTACATGCCATCCATTTTCAAGGATATTAGTTAATAAAGGGTATACTATCCCCCCTCACTTTATACTCTTCCTTCTACCAGAAACCTGTTTTGAGCATGGTCTTAATGGAACATCTGTGGATGACATCTATACAAACACATCTTCCGTCAGAGAATTTTGGGAGTAAGTTGAATGAGTTATGGATCTATGAAATATATTTGCTGTGGCGTGCTCAAGGGAAACACCAGAATAATGTCCTAATGAGTGCCCCTGAGAGAAAATATTGTGTAGTGTCCTGTAGAATGCTCTTACAATGGAGAAAGCTCAAGTTCCCTTTAGAGTCCCTCTATGATGGAGAAAATGTCATCCTTTTTCAAAGTGCCTTCTTCTGATTTTCGTCCCTGCCCCTCAAATGGTCTGTGCATGCCACTGTATGTTTGTACACTTTGTGGCTTTTTCTAAATTAGTTTCTTTTAATAGGAGAAAAATACTAGGTTTGTCAAGTGGAATGGAGGAAATAGGCAATGTACGTTGGGATCTGGCCCTTTGTCTACTGCTTGCCTGGGTAATCTGTTACTTTTGTGTCTGGAATGGAGTGAAGACGACAGGAAAGGTATAGCTGAATCTACTGCATTGTCATATATATATATATGTGTGTGTGTGTGTATATATGAATGAATTGTATATTTTTTCTTTCTTAGATTGTGTATTTTACTGCAACTTTTCCGTATCTGATGCTGGTGGTGCTGTTGGTTCGGGGCCTTACATTACCTGGGGCCAAAGATGGGATCAGCTTCTACCTCTACCCTGACCCATCGAGACTCACTGATCCACAGGTATGATGACCACGATAACAGATATAATTATTTGGTACTAGTTTCACAAAACTAAAATCAATGTTGTTGTTTTTTAAACTTTTCAGGTATGGATGGATGCTGGCAGCCAGATATTTTATTCCTATGGAATATGCACAGGTGTTTTGACCGCTTTAGGAAGTTACAACAAATACAGCAACAACTGCTACAGGTAACTTCTCTTTTGTCAAAGTGGATGTTGCTTAACTTATTATTTATCAATAAACTCATTAACCATGACATGTTAATGTTGTTTACATTCTGTTGTCAGAATGACCACGCCCAAGTACTGCAACAATTAGTGGCACCATGTATAAAAGCTGCTGCGGCATATTTTGCACGTCAAAAAAATGAAACAAAGAGCAAAGGACAGTGAAAGAAGAGATCTGTGGCTAGGGCCATCCGAGGATATCACCTCCGGCCATTGGGTGGGGTTGTTCGTCCACTTTGATGGAGGCATACTGAAGGAACACTCATCAACACATATTTCTTAAATTATTTCTGTATAACAACACAGATCGGCAATGACATTACACAATTGTTTGCCTGACTGGCCATAGGAATTGGGCTCCTAATAGCTAAAAATCAATACGGTATTGTTTCTCATGCTATTAAATTGGGAAAGACCACCAGTCAAATTGGAGGGGCTACTTTCACCCAAAAAGGGGCTGTTGCATGACACAAGGGCAAAGCACCCGGATGCACTGCTCTTGTGTATTGATGTGGTACAAATCTGAAACCTGTAGAACATATTAAGCTGGGATCTCTCATAAACTCCCCCTGCATGTAAACAAGCTGAGACCATTGTGCCTTTTGTGTAAATAGATTTGTTTTAGAATCTAGATAGAATCAAAAACAGTTGTAGAATCTAGATGATTATCTTGTGTACACAGGGCTGTTGTTTGTGTCTTTCCTAAGTGTGGACTTGACTCTATTAAAGTTGAGTTAAAACTGAAATATGCATTTCATCATCTCTTACAGAGACTGTATTTATCTGTGCCTGTTGAACAGCCTAACCAGCTTTGTAGCTGGCTTTGCCATCTTTTCTGTGCTTGGTTTCATGGCATACGAGCAGGGCACAGATATTTCCATGGTAGCCGAATCAGGTACGAACCGCTCACTACTTTTCATATCTGTCATCTTGTCTGGCCCCCAGAGTGTGACGTGCTGGCAATGTAAACACAATGTTGGAAGAGGCTCACATTAAAAGCACAGGCTTCATGCTTACATTGCCAACATGGGTCAAATGGACCTTGAAATAAAAATAGAATAACACAGAAACAACACCTTTGATATTGACATTGTCATTTTTCCAATTGTGAAATTTGAAATGCATGTTTCCAATGTTTCTTTTACATTTTGTCTCATGTATACTATACTACGGCTATATACCTGTACCTATTGAATAAATGTATCACTGAAACACTCACAGGTCCTGGCCTTGCATTCATAGCGTACCCTCGTGCAGTGTCCATGATGCCTTTACCTCAGCTCTGGGCCATCTTCTTCTTCATTATGATCATCTTCCTGGGGTTAGACAGTGAGGTAACATCTAAGAACTGTCTATCAATTTCAACATGCAAAATGTATCTATGCAATTTGAATTGATCGTAACTTTGTCTTTATTTCAGTTTGTTAACCAAGAGGCTTTGGTCACAGCGCTATCCGACCTGTATCCCTTAGTCTTCAGAACTGATGTTCGGCGTAAACTTCTTCTTCTTGCCATTTGCGGTGGAAGCTTTCTCATTGGTCTTCTGATGGTCACAGAGGTTAGGGACATTTTTTTATGTCATGAGAGGTCCCCCAGGCAGGCGAGGGTGGGGTTGTGCAATATAACAGAAAAAAAACTGGCAAACATAGAAGGTTCAAAAGAAGAGGGAGTTTTATTCTCCATGCAGGTTCTCAACAGCAAACTCAGGTAATTGCTTCAATCAAAGTCCATGATCCAACTAAAAACATCCCAGAGGAGAAAAACTCAACAGATTCTAAACAATTTTGTAATGTGGCAGCCGATCCTATATGAGATTGTAGCCGCCCTCTACTGTATGTCCCCTTGTGATGCCACAACATATTTGTTTTAGGAATATGAATATGATCATCGTGGTCATAAATGGTTTATTCTTTTTGCAGGGTGGACTGTATGTTTTTCTGCTATTTGACCACTATGCCTGCAGTGGAATGACACTCCTGTTTTTTGCAATTCTCCAGTCTGCATGTGTGGGTTGGGTATATGGTGAGATGTAATTAAGTGTACTGCATATTGAGATTGAGTTCTTCAGGAAAACATAAATATATAACTAAATATGTGTCACTGAATGATTATTAATGCTTACATTAGTCATTCTATTTTTCTAGGTTCAGATCGTCATTATGACAATGTACAGGATATGATTGGCTACCGGCCATGGCCTTTCATGAAATACTGTTGGCAGTACCTAACACCAGCAATCTGCACTGTAAGTAAAATGTTTAAAAAATCTAGGTAGGAAAAAATATAGGTAAATGAAACAAAATTAAGATTAAAAAAAACTACATATTTTCATTCGTATATGCACTTTACTGGGGTTTTCACTCATTGTAGTTTAATCTTGACTACTTGCACATATTGTGTCATCACTCTGATCCATTCTACCTCATTCATATGCACACTCCTTCATTGTCTGTTATTGTACTTCACTGTGATACATTTATATTCACACTGGTACACATAAATGTACTGTACTAGTACATTTATGGGTGTGATCCCTAGAATGTTCCATGGAATGACCAACAAATATGCAGACATGAATGATAGGCCTCCATCTAATCATGTATTTGTTTTCATTTTAGTGCACCCTCGTATTTTCTTTGGTGAAATATACACCTCTGAAATTTAACAACTCTTATGAATACCCCTGGTGGGGGTACGTCATCGGCGGGTTCTTGACTCTCTCGTCGACGATGATGGTTCCTTTCTGGATGATCTACACCATGACCATCACTCCTGGCTCCTGGAGCGAGGTACAACAACACATTTTATCCTGTAGCTCCTTTACGTCAAGTTTTCGTTGCATCAGAGCAAATTATATAGAGAACAGAGTAATACAATACATTTTGTTTGTATATGGCCTCTTTTTGTTTTGTAGCCTTCCCGTAAAGCTGTTCTATAGGATTCACTTCACTCATAGACACATTACAATACAATTTGGGATGTCCTCCAATGTTTAGCCCCTAATTTGAATACAGCTTAACAAGGCAAAGAAATATTTTACTTTGACAAAAAGAAAAATATTATTATATAATTATTGTCACATCTGGGACACCATAGCCACATTTAAAAACTATGGATTGGTCCAACAATTTATTTTGACTTTAGGAATGTTTGTTAATATGAAACTGTTCCATGCTTCCCACCAGAGAGTAACAAAGTTGTGCATGCCAGCAAAGGACCTACCCTGTGCGTCAACCAAGACGGCCTTCAAACATGACTCATTCCATACCTTCACAGAGCTACGCACGCTGCGCATCAGTTCAAGCTGATCTAACAGCTTAAACACACTTGAAAGGATCTGCAAAAACAGACCATGTCATATAAGTTAAGATTAAAATAGTAATATTTTTCTTCCTACAAATCCATAAGTTACGTATTTTAGCCTACTAGTGGAAGTGCAAAAGCAAATAGTAAAAAGTTCAAAAATGCATTTCTTTGTTTTCTCGTGTCCATGAATATGTGCATCAATGTACTCAGTACTACCAAAAACCATGCATAATACCCTTCAAACAAAAGTAACAACTAATTACACATATCCTGCCCAGTGGTTGCATTAGACTTTCTCGCTGTCTGTCATTTTGGTGGACAGGGTCGTAAAAATTCCCTCATAATCTATTATTTCCCGTCATTTTACTTTAAATGTTTTAGATATATTGATTTTAATAGTTTACACCTATCCGCATTGAATGGTAGCAATATTGAGGGAGTAACATAATATAAATATCTAGGTATTTGGATTGATGAATCATTTACATTTAAACATCATATTGAAAATCTGCGGCAACAACTTTCCTACAATTGTAGGAAAAATCTAAGATTCAGATTCAATGTCCTCAGATTCATTACCGGAGATCCCTATGGCACTCACCATTTCATTCTGTATGACAAAGTTGGTTGATCTGCAAATGTTTATCACATATTGTCATCCATCAATCCCTTATTGGACATTCACCCTCCTATATAACATCTATGCTGGACTGGACCACAGGAACCTACCAAACTCGCTCTACTAGCGGTCTTATGCTTCATGTCCAGTGGGTTTATGAACGTCTTTAGCATGTGCATGTGCATGGAATTATTTACAAACCATCTTCAAGATGGACACTCTCATCACTGCTGGACAAACAAAGACTCAAACCACTTGACCTCAGTGTGCCATTGTTTTCACTGAGTATTATATAGTACTGTGTTTCTCTGTATCTCAATCAAAACCTCAATGATCTTCAAGGCTTCAATATAGATTTGAAATTAAATGAAACACATGCGCACATACATGCACCCAGTTTGAGTTGAACTCTACATGCCGACTCAATGCCAGAATACAGTACATTGAGGTTGACACAACCACCACTGACCACAGAGAGAGCAAACTGATTGCCAGTGTTGGCACCAGTGTGTGCAGAGTGTCCCTGCTGTATTCAGGATGCCTCACCAGAAACATCCTTCGCCATCAGTGGTTACCATCATCCCTCGATTGTTACAGACAATTGAAGCTTTGACAATGGATGAAATTACATGCCAAATAGGGTTAGTTGTAGATGTTGTCATTCCAAAAGGTATTTCTTCTGACAACACTAAATTAATAGATTAGAAAATTGACTGTTAACATAAGCAATACAATAAGTGGACAGTGTGGTTTTGCATGTAGAAAGGCTATAGCTAAAAGCTGAAATGATGACATACAGATTGAAGCTTTACTTGTATCAGCCAAAGTAAACTAAGTGAAGTTGTACCCACAAGAATGCTCTATCCTACGAGATACAAAAACAACTGTTGGTATTTTTGTGACTGTTGCGTATGTTTTAGTAGGGTATAAAAACAGATCTATGCACCTGTAACATAGTTGGTCACATCTTTATTTTTCTACAAAAATATTATCACATTAGAAAACAGTGTAAAATGTACATTATTTCAGTTTACATTTTGTAATGCAACTTCATTTCAAATATATTGGCATCTTTATCTCTCTGAATTGTATGCAAATATATCTGAAGTAAGAAGTCCTTGAGGTCCATCCAGCTGACGTGTGTTGAGGTTGTTAAGATGCCTGGGGGCCATCTTGTCTTCCTCTTGGTCGTCCTTTAGCCACCGCTAGCATTACATTACATTACATTACAGTCATTTGGCAGACGCTTTTATCCAAATCGACTTACAATAAGTGCATTCAACATCGGTAGGCAAGACAACTAGTTACCAGAAATCATAAGAGCATAGACAAGCCTAGACAAGGAGCTAATAGCATAACTAGTGCTAAGGTAAAAGTGCAATGAGCTTGCAGCCCACCTAAAGTGAGACAACTAAGAATAGAGTAAGAGCTAAGACAAAGTATTAAATAAACAAGAGCATTAAGTGACAATAAATAA
>OMNS01073072.1:8357-19253 GCA_900303225.1 Laemonema laureysi
GGGGGGGGGACTCAGAAGACACTCGATCTCTGTATTTGTGTGTGTGTGTATGTGGTCAGATGTGTGTAGGAATACTTAGTGTTCTGGCCCTCCAGGTGTCCTAGTCTCAGGTTTTTGAGAGGAAAGGGTCTGTCTGGGGCATGAAGCCATTTGGTGTGAAAGAGAACATTGAAAGAGAAAACAATGAATTAATGGTATGGTAGGGGAGATGCATGAAGAATGTTCATGTATCAAATTACTATAGACTACACTATATAGACCTATATATGTGTATGTATGTATACAGTATATGTGTATGTGACTTGAGGAATGTGAGACTCTGCTAACACATAATTAAATATCATATATCAATATGTATATTACATGAGCATAAATAAATGTTTTACTTGCAGGGTGAAACAGGAAATTTGGGAATCATTGGTTTCCAGGGATTTCCAGGACCAAAGGTGAGTGACTAAATGAAAACAAGAAAAGAAAGAAGACTTTGGGTAATTGGGTTCATTGGGTACAAAGAATGATTGTATTCAGAAATGTTAAATGTGTGTGTGTTTATGTATGTTGAATCTACAATGCGTGTTTAAGGCTACGTTCACACCGCAAGCAAAAGTGGCTGATTATTTTTGCTCATATGTGACTCATTTGCTCATATGTGACAGATCAGATTTTTTCATAACATTGTGAACAGCACTTTCATATGTGGACCTAAATCAGATACAGGTCAGATTTTTGCAATGCAACCTCAGTCTGAATAGTCATATCGGAATTCATGCGAATTTTACGTCACTCTAGATATTTGTCACAATTCTGCGCTGATGGGAGTCACTTGTGAATACAAACATGGAAGACAGCTACAATGGAGGTAGTCAATGGAGGGACAGTGATGGAATCTGTTTCCGTGAAGCCATTCATGTCACAGTCCCACCACTCCTGGCTCCGACTCTGCATCCACATACACCTCCGTACAGAAGTAGCAGCCATTTGTCCACCAAAAGCCATAATTAAAAATGTGGCTCTCTTTCTCCTCATTCTAGTCCTCATTATCCATGTTTACTTCTGTACAACAGTGTGCTGTGTGTGACGTCTTTTACTGTTCTTTTGTGAGGACTGTGACCAGTTCACACTGGAATCTGATATTGGCCACATTTTAAAAATAATACAGCCAAACAAAAAATCTGATCTGAGGAATACATTCAAATTGAGTGCTAAGGCTTGCAGTGTGAACAGAGAGACAGGTGAGACAAGTAAAAACAAAAAAGAAACAAAAGTAACTAAGATAACTGAGAAACAATATGTGTCCCCATGTGATAACACATGTTTTTTTGATCAGGGACCGACTGGTGATTTTGGATTTAAAGGAATCCCTGGTCCGAAAGGCCCAACGGGTATTCTGGTAAGTATAGCACATTTACATTGCATTACATTAGTCCTGACATAGTCATTTAGACAAACTCTTTCAAAGGGATTTAAAAATATCACGTCAGTAGTCAAACCCTGTGTACAATGCATTATTAATTGACAATAGTGGACATTTGTATAATAATTACTGAGTTAACTTAGTTCCTAGTACCTTAGTTAGTGAGCAATAATTGGTATCTTTAGCATAATTATCACCAGCCAGACAGATATTATGATAAAGGAAATGCAGGAAACTATGAAGCCCCTAAAGTGAGATGTGGAGAAATGTCATTTGTATGTCTATCTGAGAAAAGAAGTTGTGTGCACCAGGCAACTTCTGAAGGTCTGAACATGTTTTAAGGTTTGTAAATGTAAAAGTATGAAAGCACCCATTTGTTTCTGGGATGTACTTTAATTGCCTTATCAGCAACTGGAAACGAATCACATATGCTACTGCAGTGAATTGGGGATTGTAGTGTAATTGTTTTTCTTTGTCTGAACTTGTTTCAGGGATTCTCGGGACCCGTAGGACCTGAGGGAACCATGGGCCCCATGGGCAAACCTGTAGGTGTCTGTTTAGCTTCTATATGTACAAAACATGCCAAAGTAGGACAAGTAATTACAAGCAAGTATAGGAATAGGGTACATTCACTGACAGATGGGCTGGTTTGAAGCAGACAGAAGAAAACTGCTGTCACATATTTGATTCACAAGTTCTAGGTATCATATACACATATACGTGCTGACAGATAATTGCAAGTGGCAACTTCGTAAAATTATATACATTTGTTGTGGCTAATCGGGCAACAGTAACAGTACTATTAAGCATTTCCTTGCCATTGATGGCAACCACCTAGCCTGAGTGAAATTAGGGAATCACAATTAAAAAGTTACTTTAAAACAAGAGACATTGTTCAAATACTACTGCTATACACTATGTCAGTCGAAACATCCTGACTACTTTTGGGCCAAATCTGCCAAAGCTAGTGTGGGGTCCTGCAGCTAAAGTTATGATATTCTTTCATTGCAACTTTAGATATGCAATGCTGTGCAATACACTACACTGTTATGTTCATCTTTTTTATAATTTATTTACCCACAGGGATCAAGGGGTCATAAAGGAAACAATGGCGAAATGGTGAGATCTGAATGAATGGTGTAATTTTCTTTTCCCATACCAGCTAAAGGCGGGAATTGTCTTACCGTTGCTTTTCGAGGAATCTGCTGTGGTCTCAGAATTCCTCTTAAGAAACCTCATCCAGGAGGTGGTTGTATAAAGACCTACTGGCGATGAAGAACACAACATCTGTTTAGAGACGCATGCTAGCCACGCTAGAATCACTGGTACTTCTGTTCATATGTGCCTTAAGTGAGAACAGATGTAATGACGGACCGTCACTACATCTGTTGTCACTTATGGCACATATGAACTATTACTGTCACTGACGGTAATAGTTCGCTTTGGATAAAAGCGTCTGCCAAATGACTGTAATGTAATGTAATGTCTCAACAGCATATTCTGGTAAGCCCACAGAAATGTCTCAGGCCCTTATTGTGTAAACCGTGTCGAGGAAATGTCTTGTTAGCACTTTGAGCTATGGAGGGATTAGCCCCATAGCATCCTGCAGTGAGTGTATGCAGTGTTTGGATTGTCAGACCCAACACTGCATACACAAACACACACACACACACACACACACACACAGACACACATACTCACATGCAATATATAATATTGCTTATATGCATAGAGAGCATAAAGAGTTGCATGAAAAACAACTCTTAGTAAAAATGACGGCAGATTAGATAAATGATCAAATCAACAATAACATAAAATAAAATTAGAATATACAAATATACAGAATATACAGAAAATATAGCTACACAATGTCAGTAATAGAAATTCTAATTTTGCTCAAGGTTAATAATTGATAATATAGATTTGCTTTTACCATCTCATTCATTCAACATTTAAATGTTCCTTTGATATCAGGGCCCTCAAGGACCACATGGGAATCCAGGTCCCAGAGTAAGTATTTGATCTTATTTGATCTATATATATAATCATATAGTTAGGTACAGTTATGATGCAAATTAATTTGGTCCAGCCAAAAACGTGTATAGATCTTAACCAGAATTGTGAAAACAAATGTGTTAATCACATTAGCATCAATTGAGGGTCATTGTTAAGATCATTTGTATCTATTTTGCAATATCAGAGTATATCTCATATCACACATTTGTCCAAAGATGCCAACTTAAATGTTTGCAAACTGCACCTAATCACAGTGACATTATTGGTCTAATGCATCCCTCATGTTTTGTGTGTGTGTGTGTGTGTGTGTGTGTGTGTGTGTCCTAAGGGGCCCCCTGGTCCTCCCGGTCCCACGGTAAGATAATATGTCTTTAAATATGTGCATTGATCAATAGGATACCTGAAATTACATTTAGACAATTCTGTTTCATAAAAAAGATTGAATATCAGATTAAGCACCATCAAATTAAAAGTATGGATTAGATTGTCCCATTTCATACATTTTTTATGGGAGATTTATTTGTATTATTTTCTATTCAAAGAACATATGAATGAGAACCCTTAAAGAACCCGTTTAAATACCATGGCTACATGGTGGCTGTCTATTTAGCCTAGTCTAGTACATTAGTTATCACATGGTAACATCCTGTTTTAATAACAAGTACATTTTTGTGCCAGCTAATGGTTTCCAAAAATAATAGTTGTTCTATTATGTATAGACAGAGGGGATTTTGTCAGGTTTGTTTGGCTCTGTGACATGTGAGTCTTCAAAGTGTTCAGGAATGTAAGAGTTTATTTGAACAATGCTTATTTCACTGGATTTCCTTGGTATCCAGCTGTATTTAAACAGTATTTATTTATATTTTCTTTAGAGCCCATGTCTTCCATTTCCAACAATCTTTTTTTGTTTTGTACTGAACTGTTGTTTTACTTAACCCACAGCTTCGTATATATGATGACTCACCAGTCCATGCTCTCTTTGACTCCAACGCTGCTCTGAGGACGGAGGTAAAATACTGAAATATTGGTTGTATGCTGATTGCTGATTGTTAAGTAGATGGATGGTTTGTTTGGCACAATAATTACATGAATGAGCACATAAAATACCCTCTATTTTAATTTCCAATCTGAATGAAAGATACAGCAACCTTCTGGACAAGTTTACGTTGAGTGGATCCTTGGTGTCATTAAAATAAAACCACAGGGTTGATCAAACAAAGCTTTGACTGCCATTGCCGATACTTATTGGTTGCCATCATGTGATGTCACAGACATTTGGGATGTGATATCCCTTGTCATCGCTAATCTGAGCCAATCAGAAATAGCAAATGTTTAACCTATTTTTGATGTATCTTTATATTTGAGTGTGTCTGCTCATCCAATGTAATTTCAGGGTGTGACAACTGATCACATCCCATGTTCCTAGTTTGAAAACCTTTTTTTCTTTCCAGAGTTTCCAGAGCACAGAGAAAGCTCTGCCTGACCACAACTCGGACGTCCTTAAGACACTGCACTACCTGAGTGGTGTGCTTGAGAGCATCAAGAAGCCACTGGGTACCCGCGAGAACCCGGCCCGCGTCTGCAAGGACCTGCTGGACTGTCAGCACAACATGTCCGACGGTGAGACAGTTCTGCTTTAGTTCTGTTTGATACATTTTGTTGTTGACACATTTTGATGTCAGTTTACACATTATATTTACATATATACATACACTATAAGACATACTCTTACTCTTGCTTTTGCTATTTGAATTTAATGTCAAACATTGTTTAATTATTTGCTTGAATGTTTCTCAGATTGATTTATCTTCTATTTTATGTACTACTTTGTAAACACTACTTTTACATGGTGCCAATAATGATAATTGTCTTTTTCTTTATCTCACTCTTCCTCTTTATCTTTAACAGGGTGCTTCTGGATCGATCCAAACCTTGGATGTACATCTGATGCCATCGAGGTCTTCTGTAATTTCACTGCTGGCGGGCAAACCTGTTTGCCCCCTCTGGCTCCCAACAAGGTATGTGTGTGTGTGTGTGTGTGTGTGTGTGTACATACATAATGACATTATTGTATCCTGTGAATTTATCTGATTAGAGGTTTGGATGGGAGAAGGTGAGGGGGGGAGAGGCATGGCATGTAAAATACATTGGGGAAGGAGAAAGGGGAGAAAGGAGAGGAGCCTACATTACATTACCAAACAAAATATCAACATGATATTAACAAAATATCAACACATTGATATTTCCACTTGTTAGATTATTATGATTCCCCCTTTTTTGCATGTTTAAACTAGAAATGTGCATTTTCTGAAGAAAATACGTGTGGTTGCATGAGCCAACGTATGAACAGTATGCTAATACGCAAGAAAGTTTCGAGTGGGCCACTTTGAAGTGAACGGGAATGATGTTGGCTCATTTGCATGTATGTATTTGCGCGTAACTCAGCCATTTGTACATGTAACTCAATCAAAAGACGAAATATATCTTATGGTTGGGCACATCTAAGCAGTATGTGTATCAAATGTGTAATTTGGGTTTATGGTTCATGAGGAAAATTAGCAAGGTTTTCCAAAACTTTGTCCAATAGTTACAGTGCCCCCTGTGGTCAAAGAGTTGCTCACCTTTGGAGCGGTTGAAGTCAATGTTTTTTCACCATTGACTTCCATTATAAAAAATAGCTTGGTGAGCACCTACAACAGTGGTAACTTTAAATTAACTATGTGATGTAATTTTTTGAGCAATCGACACCAAACTTTACCTGGGGGTTGTCCTTAAAAAAGTGTCCATCAAGTTTTAAGTCTGAGGGCTACTCTGCAGCAGACTTGTGACTGATTGAATAATGCAGACTCATTTGTATAATCATATTTGTGCATAACTCATAAACCATTTTTAGTAAACAGAATAAACAATAAACAAGGACCTTGTAAAGAGCATGTTTACCAAATTTGGTGTCATTTGGATTTATTTTTCAATTTTCCAAATTTTGGAGACCTGCTTAATTCTGATTTCCATATTTGTGCCAAATTTAACAACTTCCAGCTGTTCACATTTGGAGTGGTTAATTTTATTGTGTTTGCCCCCATTGACTTACAACCACACTGATATATGCCTGGCATTGGCATGGTGTTGATACCTCAAAAACTGTAAGAGGAGATATTTACAGAAAATGAGATGGAAGAATAAACAATGACTAAATGTTGCATTTTCTGAAGAAAATGCATGTCAGAGCTGAAAGCTGTTACCTGCTGCTGCTACTGCTCTCAGCTGCAGTTGCTGCTACAACAGCAATTTTTCAAATCTTTTAGCGCCACCTACAGGTGAAATTGTATGAAATGCTACAGAGTCCTTCAGCATCCCCATCCGTACAACTTTGCTGAATTTGGTCACCATGGGATATTACATTTAAAAGATAGGGCCACAAGGTTGGGCCATTGGTGCCATGCTTATATTGGGTAGTAATACCCAATAATGGATAGTATTGTACATTTGCAATTACACATTTAATTGTAATGTGTGTGTTACACACACACATTACACACTTGTGTAATGTGGCTGTATATACAACATTCCCAAATTTGGTTGCAATCCAATTTACCACTGAAGAGTTATGGCCCGTTAAGTGCATCAGGCCATGCCTTCAAAAGTTTGGTCACCAATTACAGACAAACGGTGATATCCCAAAAGTGAACTCATAAGCTTTGTTTGGGGTCATATGTACAAAGTTTGCTGAAGATTAGATGAAATATGTGCCAAAAGAAGCAAAAAATCCCAAATCGAAAATGGGGCACCTGTCCATAAAGTATAAATACTGAAGCACCTGTAGTTGTTGAGATTTCAACTTTCAAACATTCATCCCATCAACATCCATTATACATTTTAATACTTTAAAAAAAGTATATAAAATCACTGAAATATAGAATAAAGAAAAGTAACAGCATACATCTCCTGAAGAAGATACGTTTTGTGGTTGCAAAGCAACCACACCATCTTTACGTTCTAAAAGCACACTCAAGGAACAAGGTAAATTGAGAAACCATGCAATGGCTTCAGATGTTCTGCAACTAAACAGTTCACACTGCTGCAACTTTCTCTGTGACATTCTAAAACCGTTACATCTCATCCCAAATCTTTGATCTGAACTGGGCTTTACAAATCGCCAGAGGGAGTGCTTCTCACTGGATGACTTGCACCATCACAAGGAACCACCAACAACTCACTTAATCTGTTGACAGCCCTGGTAGGAGTAACAGTACCTGGAGAACATACAGGGAGATGCAGATCTGCTCTCTTGGTTCAATACACAACAAAACGCTTAGGAACCCGAAGCCGGTTCCTTGTAGTGTTGCTTAAGTCGTTTCTTTCCGTCAATATTACAGAACCGTATGGTTCAGCCTCTAGGGGAAAAACACCCTTGTTAACAGATTTACAACAAAATGAAAAATTAATGTTTGTCCATGGTGATGAGGTACTGGCTGGTGGGCATGCTGGTATCCTCTAATCTAGTACCTATCAGCAGCAAAGGTAGACTAGTGCTGGCTAACAGGTAGATATAGCTATAATGAGAGCTGAGGGACACTCCTAGCAACCATATGAGACGGTAAAGAGATGTTTATGTTTGGATTACAATTTTTCAGCAGAGTCGGCTTCCCTGATTACGGGTGGCAGACTACTCTACAGATAGGGCACTCCATAAGAGAACGCTCTGTGTCCTGCAGATTTCTTTTTAACTTTTGGAATTGATAGAAGGCCAGCTCCTGAAGACCGGAGGGGCCAAGAAGGACAGTAGGGGATAATAAGGTCCTTCAGGTAGGGTGGTGCTAACCCATGCAGGGCTTTATAGTTCAGTAGTAGTAGTAGTAGTAAGTAGTAGCGCCTTAAAATCTGACCTGGCATTGATTGGGAGCCAGTGGAGGCAGGAGAGAATAGGAGTAATGCGGTCAAATTTCCTGGTGTGTTCTGCACAAGCTGGAGGTTGGTATACCAGAGACCAATGCATTACAATATTCTAATCTAGATGTTATAAATGCGTGCATAAGCGCCTCTGCATCCGCTGTGGATAACATTGGTCTGATTTTAGCAATGTTTATAAGATGAAAAAATGGGGGATACTTTTTACAAGAAACAAGAAAGCATAGGGTTGAACAAGACACCAAGATTTTGGACACAGGACTTTTGGGTGATAGCAGAGCCCTCAAAGCACAGTGTGACATTTTCAAGTTGTGTTTGTTGTTGCTTCAGGCCAATGATTATCAGCTCTGTTTTCCCTGTGTTGAGCTGGAGGTCATTTTGGAACATCCATTTTTTGATTGCAGTCAGACAGGATTCAACCTTCTGGATCTGGGAGGAGTCATTTGATCTAATAGAAATATAAAGTTGAGTATTATCAGTATAACAGTAAAAACTAATCGATCGATTTTGAATCATCACAAAGAACAAATTGCGTTCTCTTCGTGAGATAAAATCTAAACCAGAGAAGAGCCAAGCCGAGCCTTTGATGCCAACATGGTGTTCAAGACAATCAAGAAGAATGTTATGGTCGATTGTGTCAAAAGTGGTGCTAAGGTCAAGCAACACCAGCACAGAGCTTGCATTGCTGTCCATGGCAAGGAGAGTTTCAGTCGAATAGAAAGTCCTAAACCCAGACTGAAAGGGTTTGAATAAGTTAAATCATCAGATGATTGATGGTTTGGTTAGCTACAATTATTTCCTGTAGAAAAGAAAGGAAGGTTAGAGATGGGCCGATAACAGCTTTCTTCAGGGTCTAGGCCAGGCTTCTTTAGAAGAGGTTTAATCACAGCACTCTTAAAAGAAGAGTTCCAGTAGACAGGGACAGGTTCATGATGTTGAGCATAGCAGGTCTAACTGTTGGGAAGAGTTCTTAAAGAATTTTGGTAGGGAGAGGATCCAGCATACAAATAGTGGGTTTAGATGCCAGTGTTAATTTAGCAAGTTCATCCAGGGAGGTTATGCTGAACTGCAAGAGGGTTGCTTCAGAGGGCAAATGTGGTGCCACTCTTGTAGGATGTTCTAGATGAAGAGTAGGAGTAAAGAGTAATTTATTCGATTTTGTGTTCGAAGAATTCCAAGACGTTGCTTGCTGAGAGGGAAGAGCCCACTTTCTGAGGTTGTTTTTGCGTCAAAGAGAAACTTAGGGTTGTTTTTGTTTTGTTTGTTCACAATTGGCCAATTGCTTGGCTTCCAGTATCGCTGCTTGCAGCTTTGTCAAGAACCGCTCATCCAAACAACAAAATACACCCGCAACGGGTGAAGTCGATTGGATGAATGGTTGTCGAGAAAATTGAAGGACAGACAGACATAAATACATACAGAGACTCCTCTAATTATACATGTCTGAGGACGTAGGAGAAGACCCTCACTACCTACAGTCCAACACCCTGGTGGTGTGCGCTTGTTGTTTACTTCCGGTAGTTATCTTTCATCTCCTCGTCGGTTTTTCTTCGGTTACCACGCTGACTCAGCATCATCGAAACAGCGACCCCAGCTATACAACTCCACTGTGATTTCTGGAAAACTGCTTCAGAACTACGTATCCGAACAACTACAACTGGGTCATGAGCAATACACCCGCCGAGTGCGAAGCCGACGGTGTGAATGGTTATAATCGATGGACAGAACACACACACAGATTTCCTCCTTTATAGTTAGATGACGCTGGAGAAGTAGGCGTTTCTAGAAGTTGTTAATGCGGTTTTGTAGCTGAGCACGCTGTCGTGCCATGCAAGATGATAGACTTAAAATGTAGTTGAATGCCATTTGCGTTCTAGTTTTCTGCAGCTTCATTTGAGGATTCTAGTGTCTTCATTGAACCATGGCAGTGTTGAAGTCATCAGTGAGGCTATCCACGGAGCCTCTAAAGAGGCGTAAGTGACAAGGGTAGCATATCTGCCATGGCTGCAGTAGTTGCAGGGGTGATACGATGGCAGTAGCCTGGCGGTCGTCACAGGGGCAGGATACCACTGCCTGGAAAGTGAGCAGAAAGTGGTCAGATAAAGCCGAGGTATAAGGTGAGACAACCATGTCAGAAATGTCATCACCACGGGTCAAGCATATTTACACCAATGTGGGTAGGGTGCTGGACAAGCTGCTTGAAGCCAAGTTTGTCTGTAATAGACAAAAAAGCATTAGCGAGAGAATCAGACGGATTATTCACATGAATGTTGAAATCCCCTATAAGCAAGATATTGTCAGAATATTACATTACATTACATTACAGTCATTTGGCAGACGCTTTTATCCAAAGCGACTTACAATAAGTGCATTCAACATCGGTAGGCAAGACAACTAGTTACCAGAAATCATAAGAGCATAGACAAGCCTAGACAAGTAGCTAATAGCATAACTAGTGCTAAGGTAAAAGTGCAATGAGTTAGCAGCCTATTTAAAGTGAGACAACTAAGAATAAAATAAGAGCCAAGACAAAGTGTATTAAATAAACAAGAGCATTA